>JZKD02S2178713.1:18232-41748 GCA_000966675.3 Picea glauca | reverse complement strand
ATAATCAAGAGAGGCAATATTTCTCCAAACATAGCTCACCAAACAAAAATTCCCAAAGCCACAGAACAAGAACAATACTCAGATGCAACAATTACCAAGAATACCACCAAGAATGTCTCCAAGAATACCACCAAAAGAAACTAGAAGGTAAGGCGCACATCTTAGGCTAGATGGTGCTAGAGAGAGAGACCAAGAACCACCCCAGAAGATCCACCTTCCATCCTTGCATCCAGAGCTCCAAACTTGTGCCATACTTGAGAGAGTGAGTACAAATGAGCTAGAGTGCTCTCTATTTATAGTGGTTCTTGTAACTTTTCTGGGTTGACTTGTCCTTTTAGAAGCTACTACTTTAATATTAATTATTTTACTGAGCTGACTTGTCTTCTAGGGTTTCTACACATCTGTTTAATGTTTCTCTTACTTATGGAGTATTCTATTCTAGCCAAAGGTTACACATGGAGTTTAATACCTCCCACAACTACCATAATATCAACACCTACAAGTTTGGAGAAAGCATATGCGCTTAAGAATTTGGTTGGCAATGCACATCAATAGTACAATCAAATGTTTTTCAATACTACAACTCCATTGAAAATCACTAAGAAGATATGACATAGTTTTTTATCCCACTCAATAAAAAAGACAATGTGGTCACAAGTTACATTCGAGCAAGGATAGACAACAAATTCAAAGGGTTGGATGAATTCATGCAAAGAAGAAAGTCACATATGAACAGTTGAAGTTATATTCTCTGAAAGAAACAAATGTGGAGAAAGCATCTGATTTAGTGCAAAATTCTATTCCACATGATATTGGTATGGAAATTTGACATTATGTTTTGTTTTATACATGAAATTCAATATACTATTAGCCTCGATGCAATATTATAAATATTTGTTTTTTTATTGTTACAGTTGAGGGATCTAGACCTCATAATGTTCAAAGTTGTCGACTTAAGTTATTTAATAAGCATATTATTACAGATAATTCATTATTTGTGGATGGAACAATGGAAGCAACAATAATGAATGATATGATCAACCCACTTCAACATTCTTTGTTTCCAAACATAGGTATTGCATTTTATTATAAGTACAACAATTTTATTTGATTAGGTATGATGTAATATTGAATATTATATAATATTTTTTATTGTTACACCGGAGGAATCCAGACCTCACAATGTTCAAAGATGTCAAAATCGATTATTTAATAAGCATATTATCAAAAATAGATCATTAGATGGGACAATGGAAGCAACAATAATAAATGATACAATCAACCCACTTCAACATTCTTTCTTTCCAAATAGAGGCATTGCAATTTATTTTAAGTACAACTATTTTATTTTATTTTATTTTATTAAGCTTGATGTTATATTGAAATTGTTGCCCTGATTGTTGTCACACAAGAGCAATCTCCATCGTGCAATGCAAGTACTTTTACCAATAATTACCAACAAGTTCAGAGATACCAACAATCCAGTTAATTCCAGATTTGAACGTATGGGATTTCCTAAAAGGTGAATAACTTTAAAGCACTTGGTAAACAAATATAATATATATATTATATTTATATACTTCTTTTTATTTACTAACATTATTAATTTTGTGAATGCTTCTTAACAGGATGATGCACACTTATGGAATAATGATGCGCACTTATGGAAGAGGGAAAAGTCGAAGTGATACATTGATACTATTTTTTACTTCTCGCATTCTACACAAGATAATATAAGAATAATATGCTACTTGTATTATTATATGCCACTTGTATTTTTATTTAATATAATGAAAACAAATACTTTATATTGTTTTGAAAAATGTGGCCTAGTTGTGGAACTCAATCATAAATTGGAGTAACATTTCTGCATTTGTTTGGGATATCAATTTGTCTAGCCTCAATCATACATGTCTAGATTGATGTTATAGATTCTCTAGATGGTCCTATTACTCCTCATGTCAACTCAAGTCAATAAATATTCATGTTTTTCAAGTTCCCTCTTCATTTATAGTGGTCTCAAGAAAGGGGCTCTCTTTTAAAAAGAGAAAGCAAGAGTGTTATTTCTTAAATCCACCTTGGATCATGATGAAAATTTTAGTGGCATAGTTTAATCAAGAACAATCCACATTAGTGATTATTAAAATTTACATTAGTGATTATTAAAATATTTATAGTCCCTAATGAAGGAGAAGATTTTGACAAAATTATTAAGGAGACATAGGGGGAGAAATGAAAACAAGGAGAAGATTGATCTTCTATGTTTGTGTCTTGTTATTTTTAATGATTTTTTTAGTTAGACTAGATGCTTATGATAGCCTACCATGTAAGTAAACACTTTTTTTTCATAAAATGCATATATATATTGTTTTTGTATTTATATCCATATTTTTAAATTTGTTATAGATACTCAATTTTTCTCTTGTATATCTTATTTTCTAGAGCCTTTTAAATTTGGTTAATTTGGTTTTAGTAATAATAAGATTGAGAATCCAATATATAACCTTTCATATATTGAAGACCATTGACTGTGATGTAAAATGTGAATAACTTAGCATGTAATACTTTAATTGTTCTCAAAATATTCCATGTTCATCTTTAGTGAATGTAGAATTTTTTTATTTCAAAATTGACAAGTATTTATTTGTTTGTTAAGGTTTTTTTAGTGATTATGTTAAAAAATAGAAGTAAACTAGAGATCTGTCGCAATAAATACTTTAATTGTTCTCAAAGTATTCCATGTTCATATTTAGTGAATGCAGAATTATTTTTTTCCAAAACTGACAAGGATTTTTTTATTTTTTTTTAATAAGGTTTGTTAGTGAGATTGTTAAAAAATAGAAATAAACTAGAGATGTGCTGAAAAAAATTGCATTGTATAACAACAAAAATGTATTATATAACTATAATATAATATGTATAAAATGAAAAATCACTCCACTACATAAACATTCGAATACCACATAAAAACATTCTACATTCATAATATATAAATCACAAAACTATACATTTTATTATCTTGTTTGTTTTTCCAAGCAAGAAAAAACTTTATATTTCATTTAGAAGAAATATACATATTTCGGTCCATTTAAGGATCATTACAAAAAAAAACCTTTTCTTTACATTCCCGTCCATTCTTTTTTCAACAGTATCTTGTTAAAAAATTCATTTCTTTACATCTAGTTATGTAACATGCTAATACATTACATCTTCTCCATTATTTTCATTAAACAAATTAAAGTAAAAAAGACATGTCCCCAAGGGACCAACCATCATACAACTCCTGAAAACTAAAGGTTCCTTGTTGAAGTTCTAGTGCTTTTTTTGATAGCTTGTCGACTACCTCATTTATCTCACTAAATATGTGGTTGCACTAAAACCATTCTAGAACTGAGAGAAAGGATCGTATATGGGCCTTGAGTGGATTCAGACCTGCCACTTGTAAGTCTCATTTTCCTTTGACCTAGTCCACTACAACCTTGGAGTCCCTTAATAGATGAATTTTCCCTAGATGAAGAGAATTAACCATAAAAAGAAGCGCCCATAGCGCTGATAACTCTACTTTAGTATTTGAACCTCGCCTAAGGGAATAATGGATATTGTAAAAATGATTTGCATAAATGAATAAAACCGCCCCTACACCGCAACGAGATGAGTGACTTTGACTTTCCCCATCAGAAAACCCCCATGGAGTTTTCTTATCTAATACATGCTCGACAATCTTCTTGATTTTTGGGGGTTTTCTCTTCTAACTTGAACTCTCTGATGAGTTTCATAAACAGACCTGCAACACCATCTATTGGAATATACTTATCCTGGAATTCATAAAAATTTCGTACCCACAAAAGAAAGTAAATAATGAATAAAGGAATTGAAATAAAAGACTTTCAAATACTGTTTGAATGCCACTTGAGAATCCATTCACTAAGCCCCACTTATAGAATCAAGGATCCACACTTTAATAGGGCTTTGACTTAAGACATCATCTTATGTGTGAAGGAACAAGACACAAAGATATTTTGGACTGATTCTTCCTCATTTCTGCACAATGCACAATGACCATGACCATACCATCCCCTCTTAATCCCATTATCCCACATAAGGATTTTGTTTTCTAGCACAAGCCAAGCCAAATTTTTAACTTTAAAATGCGAGTTATCCCCCCAAACAAAATACCACCACCTTTTCTTCTCTCCTACAAATTCTTCCTCATCTAGCACTTGATAACCCAACTTTGCTATGCAGGAACCCATTTTCTCATTTCTTGACCATCATATTAGATCTTCGGCCTCTTAATATAACTTTATAAAATTGATACAATAGCCTTGTAAAGTATTGTCATTCCACCTTGTTATTTCCTTCGAGGCCCAGGGCTTCTGACGACTTCCACTCACTTCTTCCTACACCATCAAACTTTCCTAATCGGGCATCAAAAATATAATAAATACCTCTTTCATGCAACTCTGCTAGCAGGAAATTTGAGAGTTTGAAACCAAGGCCTGGTCTTACCCATGGATCCTCTCTGATCCAGGTTTTCTTACCACTGCCAATTTCCAACTTACCCAATTGTCGATCAATGGATAATATTTCATCATTGATTTCCACCTTATAGATCCAGTAGCCCCAGATTTTCTTGACACTCTCAACCATTCTTCACTCATTAAACTTGGAAAATATTTGGTCTATAAAACTCTACCCCTGGAAGATAAAATAGGATAGAGGAAACCCTTGACGTAGACCCCTGGACAAACGAAATAAAGAAAAAGGTGGGTCATTGATCATCACCAATATTGAGGAAGACTATATACAACCCATGATCCAATTTACAATGCTTAAATTGATTCCCATTTGGATGAGATATAAACACACAAAGGTCCAATTTACCTTGTCATAAGCATTTGAAAGATCCAGCTTCATGATAAAGGATGGAATTTTCCTAGATTTCATAGAGTGAAGGGTTTCCTGGGATAGGGAAACAACATCATGAATTTGGAGACCACTTAGAAAGCCAAATTTTTCTGATGAGATTGACTCATTGAAAATAGACTTAGGATGAGAGGCTAAGATCTTAATGATGAGTTTGTAAATTAAATTGCAACAATAGATTGGATGGAAATCCTCAAAATTTTCCAGCTCTTTCATCTTTGGAATCAGGGCTAGATAGGTAGCATGGAAAGAGCCCCAAACCTTCCCCAATATTTGAGATTCATTATCCACTTTAATAAGATCATGTTTAAGGAGATAAAAAAAAATCTAAAAATAATTCAACATATAGTCTGTTAGGGCACATACTCTTACATTTCTATAAAGAGGAAAGGGTTGATAATATTTATTTTTCTATGATTCCTTCTTGGAGAGAATCATTCATCTCTTCCGTTACAATATTCATAATGAGGGAAACAACCTTCATAATTTCTTTGATAGGACACCTTGGAGGAGCCTTGGACAACTCGGAGAAGTATTCCTTACCTACACCTGCAAGAGACTCAAAGGAGGACACTGTCTCCCCTTGAATATTCTTCAAATCCCAAATTGTATTGGCCAATTTACATTACTTAGCATAATTGTGAAAAAAAGTTGTGTTATTGTCATCCTCTTTTAACCATATGGCTCTACTTTTTAACCACTATTTTATTTCCTCATAATTTAGAAGTTCCTTTCTTTTTTTCATTAGTTTCCTAATATTTACCCCCTCCTCTTCAAGCATCTGATCTACTCAACCTTCAATCAACAAAGAACCAATATGGGATTCAACTTCCCGAAGTTACAAAGTTGCTTTGTCATTGTAAGCTTTAGCCCATTTGATATCACGTTTTTGACATAGGAAATATTTATGGTGGATTGTTGCATGAAAGAAAAACCAACATCTTCTTCCAACGAAGCCTAATAAGCCCTTATGAGTATTTTGAAATCCTCCTCCTGGAGCCAAGCATGGTTAAATTTCATTGGGGATGGTGGTTTGGGGTTTTTTTGGGGAAACCTCCAACAAAATGGGCATGTGATCCGAAATACACGCCCCCACCACCTTTAAATTAAAATTCCAGTTGAACTCCAACAATGTTTCTGAAATTAAAAACTTGTCTAATCTCTTGGACACCAAATCCTAATCTTTCATCTTGTTGCGCCATGTTTGAGTTAATTTTGGGGTTTCAAATCTATCAACTTATTATGTTCAATCCAGTTGAAAAAGAAGCTTTCTTGCAGGTCCTGCCTTGGACGCCCCCCCCAAACCTATCTGACGGAGAGGGTGAAATTAAGATCCCCACCTAACACAATGTTTGGGGCCATGAGAATCTATGAACTTCCCAAAACTTCCCAGAAGGGAATCCAGTCAGCGTAAGGCATGTAAACGTTAATAATCCTGAGATAAAACTTCAGATAAAGGTCTTCCAAGTCCAATACAATCCCATAGGGGATTACCGAGGAGGAAAAAGACTTGAACCTTAGGCTCCATGATGAGATAAGTCCCTTGAAATCGCAACTAATTCGATGGTGCAAAATAACCAACGACGAAGAATACTATGAAAAACATTCATTGCTTTTGAGCCATTGCACATTGTTTCTTGAACCATAGCAAAGGAAGACCCGTTGTCTGAAACAAGCCTCTTGAGGGATAAAACTTTGGGAGTTCCCCCAACTCTCCTAGCATTGAAGGGTAATAAATCATTTGCAAACCCCTTTCGAGGCTCTCCCCACTCTAAGTGCTCGACCAATTGTTGATTGTTTCCCACTACGAATTTCCTTCAGTGCTTTTGATTGAGCTATCGAAATTAGTGATTTTTGGCCAACATGACCACCCCTGCCTTTTTCTAAAGCTAGACCTCCACCAAAAAAAAATTCATCTACTTTATTAGACTTGGAATGAAGGATATACTCATATTTTACAAACAATATGGAATACTAGGAAAACTTGTCTTTCTCCGATAGTACTTTAGACCCATCATCTAAAAAAGGAGGAGAGAACCCATAGGGAGAAGGATGAGGCAACCCCAAATGACTAGAATTAGATTGAAAATTAAATTTTAAACGAGATAATTTCATTCCCCTTGGACTATCAGGAATAGAGGGTGCGGAATTTAAAATGGGGTTTGAGGGAATAGCTGAAGAAACCTTCTTAGGACAAACAGAGGGCGACCGCTCACAAACAAAATTAGCCAAGGATAAGGACTTACCAAGATATAGACTCGACCGAGATTTCTTGGAAGGAGTTATAACACCCCAAGACCGAGCCCCAGTTGAATTGTAAACATGTTTTATAGGATGGTGAGCCAAGTGATTATAAGCTAGGAGGCTTATGTGATGAATCGGTCGGAGAGCCTAGATGTTGAAGGTCAGTGAGCCTAATTTTGTGTATGTAAACACTCATATCATTAATATAATACATCGCTGCATGTAGATTGACCATGATAAAATAGTATGGGGGACTAAGCTCCACTAGGAAGGGAAAGGGAGGGATAGAAGACTAGGAAAAAGGGGCTAAGCTAGAGGGATTATCTCCAAGGGAATATTATATTATTATTTCCTAAAGACTATGGTGAGAATAATTATTTTATCCTAAGTCTCATGGAAGAGTGAATGAATCACAACTGGAGAGAAATGAGCTCTAGGAGAGCCATGTGTCAATCATGGCACATGCAAATATATGTGGGGAAAATAGTTTGTTTTCCCATATTTTCCCATTCACCAATGCATTGAGGCACTCATCCAATTTTCACGCAGCCAACCATTTCCTCCATGAGTTGACCTCTGCATCATATGTGCACCTCTGGAATCTGCACTCACACCTTTAGCAGTGATCATGTACCCTTTTTCGTGTTAAGAACAACATACCTATACCTTGCATGAACCCGTACTGTGCCTTACCTGAATGTTGTTGATGCCAATGAAGTTCCTTGTCTGAGCGCGATTGATGCCATTATCTGTTCCAGACCCATTTTTTGTTGCTTCCTTCACCTGAGCATGTTTCTGGTTGACTAGAGAGTTGGTTTGAAGAGGAAGGTTCTTAGGCCCGTGGGATTGAAGAAGCAGGTTGTTAGGCATGTGAGAAACTCTCTCCAGGTGAGAGAGTTTGTTGGGAAAGTAATTTCATGAGGGATCCCAACTGTAGATATATTTCTATGTGAATTCTTGTCTAGCCTGTTGTTGAAGCCCTAGAAGGGAAGTGGGGCAACCAAAGGACTGTTGAGCAAAGAAGGGGTACACTTCCTAGGGTGGGACATGAATGTGGGGAATGAGAGGTTGTAGGATGTTAGTGTGAGTTGGCTCCTGGAAAGAAATCATTCATGTTGACTGTGAAACTTCCTTTTGTTTNCATATCCCAACAAGTTTATGGCTACATATGTTACAATTTGGGTTATTAGAAACAAGAGAAGTAGTAATGGTGTCATGCCCCCAACCTGGGAGGCCCTGGGTGTGTTACAATATGGTATCAGAGCCCTAATTTTCAACACTAATCCTGGATGGGCCGTGTAAGTGGAAATTGAAGCAAACATTTCAGAGTGAATTGTTGTCGAAATGGAAAAAAAATGAGTTTCAGAATGTCCGTGAGTGCCAAGAGGGCGCTGAGAGCACACCTAGAATGTGTTCAAAATCTCATAAGGTTTAGCGGTTTGAGAAATCCAGTAAAGGAAAGAAAACCACAAAAACCATGGTTTTGGGGCCACAAAGTTTATATGTGGGCCACCAAACCTATTCGGGAGAAGGAAGATCCTTCACAGCCGTCAGATATGGGGAACTAGCACAGTTGTTAACCCCCCCTCAAGTCCTTTGGACTTTGTTGCTTTAGAAATTTTTAATACTTTGACAAAAGGAGGAAAATGCCACAAAGCTCCAAAGTCCCAGAGTTAATATACACCATAGATCATGTGGGAGAAGGTGGAACGTTAGATTCCCAAGTGGTTCGACAGTTCGACGTTCAAAGAAATATGGTTGTGGATGCATAGAGTGGAGTTTTCCTTGAAGTCTCGAAGTCCAAAACCAATATGGATCATCTATTATCAGAGACACGTGTCCTCAGATTAACAAGCATTCATAAATTCAACATCTGATAATTCGGGGGTGGGGTGGTGTTCAACAGTGAAATCCTCCGAAGCTCGAAGTTCTAAAGTCTCGGAGCTTCGAAGTTCTGAAGCTCCAAGGGAACACATGTTCGAAAGTTCGATGTTCGGGTGTTTTGATGTGCTCTGGTGTGGGATTCTCCCAAGTCCCAGAGTGAAACTACATGATGATGTCACTTGGAATGGCATGGACCTAATCAAGAGTTTGGAAGCTCGATGATCGAGAGTTTTTAAGTGTGTAGATGAGAAGTTTTCTGAATTTTCATATCCCCAAAGTCCCAAAGCTCAGGGAAACCATTGTTTGAAAGTTCGACATTCAGGATTTATCAAGTATGTGGGTGTAAAATCTTCTGAAGCCTGAAGTGCCGAAGTCTTGGAATGCGGGAATGACACGACATGATGACATCACCTGGAGTGATGTGGACCTGTTCGAAAGTTCGGCGTTTGGGATTTTTGAAGGGTGTTGTAGTAGAAACATATGAAGCGTGGATTTCCAAAGTCACAAGGCACCAAAGTGACATGGCCAGCTGACGTCAACTAGGGTGACGTGGGCACACTTGATGTTTGCCACGTGTCATTGTGTTTTTTGCTTTTCAAAGACCTTTTGTGCCAATTAGAATTTGAGACGTATCAACCATCAGATGAGGCCACATGTCATCTCCATACTTCTGCCACATATCACCCCCCTGGTGCATGATTTTTGTTGAGACTTTGAAAGTTTGGAGGTTCGACATTCGGGGAAATTGGAGTATGTGGTTGCAGGAACCTCTAAAGCGCGAAGGCCCGAAGAGATTCTTTGGGTGTTCACTAGTTTGGCATTCAAAGGGAACATGGTAGGATAAAGGTAAAACATTTGAAGCTTGAAGCTTCAGAGTGCCAGAGTAATGAAACTCCAAAGTGTCAATCCGAGAATTCAGAAATTCGGCGTTTGGGAAAATGTGTGTATGTAGACACAATAACCTCTGAAGCGCGAAGCTCCGAACAACTTCTCCGAGATATTGCAATTTCAGCGTTCAGAGGAAACAATGTGTGGAATAAGCGAAACTTTCGAAGCCCGAAGTTCCGAAGTCCTGAAGCTCTGAAGCAACGGAGCCCCGAAGCTTCGAAGATATATCGTGCAGGAACTCGCTAGTTTGACGTTCGAAAGAAATGAGGCATGAGGTAGTAAGAGCCTTTGAAGCCCAAGGTCTCGAAGCTTCGGATAAGCGCATATCATATAAGCACTTGGACATATCCCTTGGTCATATGAGACTTCAGTCGAGATAAAATAGGGCCAGTGATGAATTGTTATTTTCAAAGGCAAATTGTCCAAATATTCATAACTTCCTGATCAAATCTCATAATTGAGTAAGGGAGAAATCATTGGAAATATATTTGACAATAGCACATAACTGTTCACCCATAAAATTGAGATGAATAGTCAATTTCTCAGAAAAATCAGAAGAAATAAGTCTGGTATAATATTGAACCAAAATGGTTCATATTTTCATGAAATTGTTGAGTCAGTTAGCCTGACAAAGTTCTGTTGGCCGCACATTTTGTAGAGTTAACAACAACTAGATCAGATCAGGATCAACACATAGTACAGAGTGATGGAGGATACATAAGGGGATTACAGCCATGAAGATGAGATCATAGGGATGAATGTCCATTTGGGTATGGAAGGAACAAACTCCAATGGACATGGAGAATGGAAGGATGAAAACATGAATATGGTAGAGACCATTAAGAATTTGAAGAAATATGTCGAAAGTCACAAGGATGATAATGAAATACATATGAAAGCCAAGGAGCATTAGGAGGACTTCAACATGAAGTTATTATAGATCTTGGACATAATTGAAAGGAAATTATCTAAGGAGAATGGCTCAAGCAAATTAGGAAGTCATAGGTCTCTTAATGAAAAAGGAATATTAAGGAGTGTTAGCAAGCATCACCATCACTCCCCAAGGCATTCCAATAGGAGAGAACCCAACAAATCTAGTTCATCCCCTATCAGGAAGCATTAGAAGAGGTCTGGGGTGGATGGACTATGAGGAGAAATGAACAAAATCAAACCTCCCACTTTTGATGTTGAACACAAGAAGGATGAAGAGGTAGAGACATGGCTGCTAGGCATGAGGATGTACTTTCAATTGCATAATTATTCTTCACATGCAGAAGAAAGAATTACTATCTATCAACTCAAGGGAAAGGCATCCATGTGGCAGGATCAACTTGTGTAGGTGCAACACATTAAAGAGAAAAATGTTACTTCGAAGGAATTCAAGAATTATTTTGAAAAGAAATACTTGACTAAGAGATATTTTGAAAAGAAATACTTGACTAAGACTTTGAAGGAGACCATAAGGCAAGATAAATACCTATATGATCAACATAAAGGAAATCCAACTTTCCAAAAATCTTGGGAAGACAAGAAGAAGTTCAAGATGGAATGGAGGAAGAAGGGGAATAAGCCACCATTCTTCAGAAATAGTCCTCAGGGACAACCAACGTCTAGAGATCCCAGAACGACTGAGATAGGTGGGAAAAGGCCAAGACAACCACCAATTCAATATTGGGGTTGTCATGAAAATCATATGTACAGATAGTGTCCTCACATAAGTGACAAAGCGAGAGTTGTTCGCCATGTACAACAATATGAAACAATGGAGGACAAGGGAAAAAATGTGCCAAGGATCTATGCAGCCCTAGACAACAAGAAAACAAAGTTTCAATCATACATGATTGGAGTGGAAGGTATGATCAACAACCAAACCATTGCAATTTTAATTGATTCAGGAGCTAGTCATATTTATATAGATCCTAAGATGGTGGAAAGATTGGAATTGCCAAGAAACAAGCATGGAAAATATTGGTTAGTGCAACTGGCTATCGGAGACAAGAGAAAAGTTAATGAGTTGGTTAAGTCATGTCCAGTGGGCATGAATGGGCCGAGCGCCAAGGTAGATTTGAACATATTTCCTTTAGGTTCCAATGACTATTTAATTGGTATGGATTGGTTGGACCAACACTATATTGTCTTAGACTGTCATAACAAGGAATTTACTTTCCTGGATGAAGAAGGGAATCTAAGGATAGTCCAAGGAATTCCTAGGGCAGTAACTGTCAGAGAAATCTCAGCAATGCAGCTGAAGAAATGTTACAGAAAGGGTTGTCAAATATTTGCAGCTCATACGGGAGAAACACCTAAGGATAAGGTGTCAAATATTGAATATTATGTAGTCCTAAAGGAGTTTGAGGATGTATTTAAATAAATACCAGGAATACCCCCTAAAAGAGATATTGATTTCTCTATAAATATAATGCCTGGATCAACTCCAATATATAAGAATCCTTACATAAAGGGTTGTCAAATATTTGCAACTCATATGGGAGAAACACCTAACGATAAGGTGTCAAATATTGAAGATTATGCATTCCTAAAGGAGTTTGAGGATGTATTTAAAGAAATACAAGGACTACCCCCTAAAAGAGATGTTGATTTCTCTATAAATATAATGCTTGAAGAAACTCCAATATCTAAGACTCCTTACATGATGAGTACACCAGAGCTGAAGGAGTTGCAAATGTAGCTTGAATAACTTCTAAATAAGGGGTATATACGCCCAAGTGTGTCCCCTTGGGGTGCCCCAATATTATTTGTGAAGAATAAGGATGGGACATTAATACTATGTATTGACTTCAGGTAGTTGAACAAAGTAACGATAAATAATAAGTATCCTTTGATATAGGTCGATGACCTCTTTGATTAGTTGAAGAATGAAAAAATATTCTCAAAGATTAATCTCATATCAGGTTATCATCATATAATAATTAAAGATGAATACATTAGCAAGACTTCCTTCAGAACAAGGTATGGCCATTATGAGTTCACAATGGTGCCATTTGGGTTATCCAATGCACCAACTGTCTTCATGGGTTTAATGAATGGTATTTCTAGAGAATACCTGGATAAGTTTGTCACTGTCTTTTTGGATGAAATTCTTATTTATTCCAAATCGAAAGAAGATCACGAGAAACACTTAAACGTGGTATTACAAGTATTAAGAGAGCATCAATTGTATGAAAAATTGAGCAAGTGCTCATTTTATCAGAACCAAATTCATTAGTTGGGGAATATCATATCTGAGGAAGGGATAACAGTGGATCCTGAAAAGATTGAGGCCATTAGAGGATGGCCATTACCAAAGAATGTGACAGAATTCAAATCATTCATGGGCCTTGCAGGCTACTACATAATATTTATTGCAGGATTCTCAAATATTACCCACCCAATCCCTTCCTTACAAAAGAAGGGGATAAAGTTTCAATGGATAGAGGAATGTGACAAGAGTTTCTATCACTTGAAGAAATTATTAACCAGTGCTCCAATCCTAAGTATTTCTGATCCAAATGAATATTTCATGGTATGCATAAATGCATGCAAAGAGGGACTTGGTGGAGTCCTCAGTCAAAATGGGTTTGTTGTATGTTATGAATAAAGGAAGTTGAAGGAGCATGAAAGGAATTATGCCACTCATGATTTGGAGTTAGAAACCATAGTGCATGCCTTGAATAAGTGGAGACACTACCTCATGGGAAAAGTATTTGAGCCGAGGATAGACCATAATGGTCTTAAATATTTATTTGATCAACCAACTCTAAATTCCAGGCAGAGCAGGTGGTTGGAGTTTCTCAGTGAGTATGACTTTGATATAAATCATATCAAAGGGAAAGAGAACAAGGTGGTTGATGCACTCAGCAGAAGAGTGCATGATTTGCATGCTACAACTATTATCATGTACCAATCATATCTAAAAGACAAAATCTTGGAGGTTGCAAAATCATATTTGCATTATATGGATTTGATAACAAAAATACATCAAGGCAATTTGCAATAGAAAATTAAGGGCTACAAGCTCAGAAATGATGAAATTCTCAGATACAGAAGCATAATTTATGTACCAAATTATCAGGAATTGAAAATTATGATATTGAGGGAAATGCATAATGTACCTTATGCAGGACACCCAGTGTATCATAAAACAATTGTAGCTATGAAGAGCCAATATCATTGGCCAGGCATGAAGAAAGAAATTGTTGAGTACATTGTCAAATGTTTGGAGTGTCAAAAGGTCAAGGCTGAGCATAGACACCTAGTTGGTTTGTTGCAGCCATTACCCATCTCTGAGTGGAAATGGGAAGTGGTGACAATGGATTTCATCACCAAACTACCCAGAACAAACAAGTAACGTGATTCCATCATGGTAGTGGTTGACAAGCTTACCAAAGTTGTCCATTTCATTCCAATGAAGCTTACTCACAAGGCAACTAATGTTGTTGATATTTATATGAGGGAAATTGCTAAATTTCATGGTATACCCAAGAAAATTGTCTCTGACAAAGACCCAAAGTTTACCTCAAAGTTCTGGAAAGGATTATTCAAAGGATTTGGAACAAATTTGAATTGTAGCACAACTTATCATTCAGAATCTGATAGGAAAATAGAAAGGGTGAATCAAGTGATTGTGGATATGTTGAGGATGTATGTGATGGATAAATCATCAAAATGGGAAGACTATATACACTTGGTAGATTTTTCTTACAAAAATGGGTACCAAGCATCTCTGAATATGAGCCCATTTGAGGCACTTTATGGCAGAAAATGCAACACACCTGTAAGTTGGGACAACCCAATAGATAGAGTAGTGGTTCGGCCAAAATTGCTCAGAGAAATGGAAGAGCATATGTCAAAAATAAAGAGGGATTTAAAGGATGCTCAAGACAGGAAGAAAATATATGTTGATAAGGGAAGAACTCATAGGGAATTGAAAGTGGGTGATCATGTATTCCTGAAAGTGAAGACCAACAAAAGTTCCCTAAAGTTGGGGAATTGTTCCAAGTTGGCAGCTCGTTATTGTGGGCCATTTGAAATACTAGAGAGGATTGGGCCTGTAGCTTGTTGAGGAAAAGGTATGAAACACCTTACTCAATCATTTTCATATCTTGCCTTGCTAGGAAAATATAGTTGGGAATGTCACCCGAGGTTTATAGCCTCAAAACATTCACTCAACCCAAAAGTATTAATTACAAGGATTAAGGATGATTTTATGATTTGTAAATGTTGCGATGTAAAGATAAAATTTATACAAGGCTACAAGAATGTATACAACTTTTACAATAAAGTAAACATGGAGACAAAAAGAAAAAAGAGGAACCAACTCATGAAGACACATGTATGAGACATAACAACAATTTGATTTGTTTCATTCTGAGATACAAAAAGTGTATTTTCCTTTACAAACCCCTGTGAGGGTATGGACCAAAGTCATATTTAGAGGTCTCCAATGGGCACCATACAAAAAGACTCCGACAATAAAATAAAACTAAAATTAATGATCTGGATCAACTTGCCACAAAAATGTTTCCATTTGACTCTACAAGATATCATTTATCATCCATGAAAATTAATTCACAAACATACAAGAATACACATACTATCAAGGATGAATCAATACCTATAAAACAAGCAACTGGAAAGTATGATTCAGTTTTGAACCTTGCTGCCTTCAATAAGACCCTGCTGTCAACAAAAGGATTAGGCTTTCAAGTAAACTCAGAAATGAATGAAAACTGAAACTATCTCATTTAACTAAAGAGAAAACTTTAGTGTTGTCTTTCTCCTTCTATTCTCCCCTTGTCTCCTCTTCTCATTGAACCTTTATTCTTTCTCAATAAGTTGAGGTAGTTCACCTACTTTCTTTAGTTAAGTCAAATTAACTTAACTAATTATTTTAGGGAGAAATAACTAATAATCATATATAAATAAGGGTTTAGTTAATCCTTACTAAATAGGTGGGACCCCTTGTGACTCCCATCATTATTTTTCCAAAGATCAATTATAGAATACATTTTTTTTCATTTGGATCATATAACACCCTTGTAGCTCCCCTTGATAATATTCAAATCAAATATTTAAATATCAACAAAATTTAAGGACATATCCCCAAAAAACAATATATCCATTTTATCCACAAAAATATCCAAAATAAAGCTTGTTGTACCCAAAAGTTGAAAATTATCAAATATTGTCTTCATTACTGAAAATCATATAAAAAACTTTAAAATCCATATTTGCTACTTTGCGAGGCATATTTCCTCTTCTCACTGTTGTCTCCAATTGACTTTCCTTGAGTGACCCTTGGTTGGTTAGACCCTTCGGGCTGTATTTCATTGATCACATGAGAGAAGTCATCTTTTAGGTGGAGGCATGAAGACACTGACTTAGAGGATTCCTTGGAAGGACTGGAGGGGGAAGCCGTTGCTTTTCCTTTGTTTTGCACAGGTTGCAGGATATCAATTTTTAATCTGTTGCTAGCATGCGAGGATTGTACTGGAAAAACAAGAGGATCAATTTGTACATTGGGATTAATTGGTGGTGGTAAAGGGAATGGAACAATGGGCCAACCATGGTGTTGAGAGACAGGCTGGTGGAATTTTTTTTGCAACTGTCATTAGTGGGGACTTCGGGCTGTAATGATACATGTGGAGGAACGGGAATGCCAGGAAAATTTTGAGGAGGCTTAAATGGGGTTCTGTCAGGTTGGGGATGCAAGATACCATGGACAACCAAATTAAAAAACCTAGCTTGAAACAATTGGTTCAACTCTTGTGGATCAACATCAAAATGAATAGAAAATCGAGGCCTTCTATGGCCTCGTTGCTAATTAACTCTACCTCTATTATTTTGACCATTACTGGACCTACTGAAAAAACTTATCCTGTAGAAATATTTAACCAGTTATGAAAAGTTCTTAATAACCCATACATGAAACTCTACTTTAAATAAATCAAGAGTTGGCTCTATTATTTACTACATGACGCATGCAATCCATCCATAAAGCAACATTTATTAATTTCCAGACGAACAAGGAATTGATAGGGTCATTTGGAGTATGGAGGGCTTGTACTTAGCATAAAATGATATAATGTAAGGGAAATATTCACAAATATTGTTCAAGCAACTAATAAAACAATCAAATTGTGTATACAACTAGCTCCCAAAATATCAATCATCAATCATTTCTTTCATTTTTTCACAGACTTTTCCTTCTTCTTTTTTTTAAATGAATAACAACATAACAGGGAGTGAGAAATGTAATTGCGATAATGAGGGGAGTGTATCTTGAGTAAAATGGTATAATGAAAGGGAACCCCATGGATATTGTTTTATCATATATCAAACAATGCCATTTTTGACCTCAAAATTTAAACGTCTTCACTGTTTCAAAATTGAAATTCAACACTATATTTCCAAAATTTCAGAGATGGGATTTCACTTATAGGGTGTTCATTTGCATCTAGAAGTTGCAATGCACAATGATCATTTCAAAATCCTTTTCTCAATAAACATTCAACAATAATAACATAACTTGTGCGCAATAGGTTCGAGGAGGCACAACGCCACAATAATCAAAATAAATACAACCCACAGTCGAGGAATGGATAGACTATGATTCCTAATATCAACACCAGTGTGTTAAAATCACTACAGGTTTCCACGAAGTGGCCACAAAAGATATCCCTTCATATACCATAATTCAAAATTGAAACTTCAATTAACAACGTTCCTAGAATCCTTTTCATTATGGATCACAAAACTCATTCAACGCATATATAATTTACTCCCAGAGGTATTCCTTTCATACAAAATTGAACACACAATAGGTCGTATCCATTAAACCATGTTTTGCAATGTTTTCATTACCCTAATATCCCCACAGGACAGACTGTATTATCAGACAAATGAGTAAGGTTAACATACTGCCCACTTTTGCACAACAAATAATCAACTAAACCCATGACTACAAATGAACACGAACTGTGCCTTCATCAAATTCTGGGTTGGCCATCTCCACCATAATTCCCAATGCATAGGGTTCCATATGAAACAATGGATAGCAAGGTGGTAGACGAAAGTGGGTTAACAAACTGAGGGTTTGACTAGAAGGAGCATGGAAAGTTTAATTCTTCACAAAATTCCACATTAATACTCACAGAGTAGTGAACAAGGCGCAGACACAATAGCCACGAAAACCACAACTTAAAAGACAGGAAGAGTTCCCAAATAAATCACAGGTAAGAAGCGGGGATAACTACTTCGAATAGGGAAGAAACCCAGAACAAGCAACCAGAGGCAAGGTAGGCTTGGGAGTTTCCCAATGATATTATTTTCCACAACAAAAATGCAAACAACCATACACAACAAAATACATCACTCTTCTTTTCAATGCCATGATTAAAATACAACCACCATAGGAAACCAAAACCTTGCAAATGACCAATACACAGTCTAACTTCATTCATATAACATCTTTGGAAATGCACAGACCGTGAGCAAACAAGAGCCAACTGTTGACTTAAAGAGTAGAGTGAATGTTCATGGATGGAAAAGCAAGAAAATCCCATACCTGTGTAAAATTTTCTAAGGAGAAATGACCAGCTTGTATACCTTCTCCACAACCGAGCAAAGTGGAGCAACAACAACCAACAAGAGAAAATGAAAAATTACTAGGGTGGCGAGCTTGAGGTGAATTAGAGTGACATGCATTTACTGCACGTCGCTTCTACATTCACATTTTCATTCATGCCAATACGAGTAGGCCCACTATTCAACTCATCAACCATTAACATTCAAATCAACTGAATGCAGGCCGATTATACCATAGTTTTCCAATATGCCAATTTTGCAAATGCATCTACCCTTGCCATTATCCCTATTTCACATATAACAATACTTTTCTAGGGACACCAAATCATGACCAAACTTACAATTAAACCAATGCATGCAACACTTGTTTAAAAACTCCAATGTGACATAACTCAAATACTTGCTAGGGATATTATGTTCCAACATTACTTCCAATTCAAACAATGTGTGTACCCTTGTAGCATGAAGCCACCACATCACACATATAAATTAAGCATGGAGTTTAGGTCCTTCCTCAAAGTAAATGTAACATAATAATACTTGCGAGTGTTATATAAAAACAACACCAAAATCATATCGCCCCTAACAACATATTTGATTAATCATTCCGACGGATTTTTTAAATGCAAATAAATTGTAGGGATCATCGCAGCCAACTCATAAGCATGTAAAGCATAACTATTGTTTCTTCATCATAGTCACACAAGTTACACCAGGGGTCCCACCTATTAGTATATTATTAAATATAGTTAAATAATAAGTCATAAGGCGTTTGCAACCATTTGCAAGCAGGTACCCTATATTGCGCTTTTGGGCGTCAACACAACTTATATGCTTGCATTACCTGCATCAATGTCTATTCATAATATATTCCATGTATCATTTCTCAAGAAGTATATACCTAATGTTGTTCATGTTATTGAATTGAATGTGATTAAGGTGGAGCAGGAAGGCGCTTTTCAAGTGCATTTGATGTGCATACTGGACCGAAAGATCAAACAGCTTTGGAATCGAGCCATAGAGATAGTAAAGTTCCAATGGACTTGGTACGGTCCCGAGGATGCAACTTGGGAGCATGAAGATGCTATGCAGGCATAATACCCACATATTTTTGAAGATTTTGAAAATATTGATGGTAATATGTAAATAAGATGCACTGAGGACAGTGCATAAACAAGGTGAGGGGATTTTAATACCCCAAGACCGAGCCCTTGCAGTTGAATTGTAAACATGTTTTATAGGCTGGTGATCCAAGTGATTATAAGCTAGGAGGATTATGTGATGATTAGGATGGAGATCCTATATGCTAAAGGTCAGTGAGCCTAATTTTGTATATGTAAAAAATCATATCATTAATATAATACATCGTTGTGTGTAGACCGACCACGATAAAAGAGTATGGGGGACTAAGCTCTACTATAAAGGGAAAGGGAGGGCTAGGAGACTAGGAAAAAGGGGCTAAGCTAGAGGTCTTATCTCCAAGGGAATACTATATTATTATTTCCTAAATATATGGCGAGGATAATTATTGTATCCTAAGTTTCATGGAAGAGTGAATGAATCACAAGTGAAGAGAAACGAGCTCCAGGAGAGCCATGTATTAATCATGGCACATGCAAATATATGTGGGGAAAATAGTATGTTTTCCCATCTTTCCCCATTCACCAATGCATTGAGGCACTCAACCAATTTTCACGCAGTCAACCATTTCCTCCATGAGTTGACCTCTGCATCATACACACACCTCTGGAATTTGCACACACACCTTCAACAATGATCTTGTACCCTTTTTCCTGTTAATCACAATGTACTTGTACCTTTCCTGAACTCGTACTGTGCCTTACTTGAATGTTTTTGTTTCCAACGTAGTTCCTTGTCTGAGCACAATTGTTGTCATTATCTGTTCCAGACCCGTTTTCTGTTGTTGCCTTCACCTGAGATTGTTTCTAGTTTACTAGAGAGTTGTTTTGATGAGGCAAGTTGTCAGGCCCGTGGGATTGAAGAAGTAGGTTGTCAGGCCCGTGAGAAACTCTCTCGAGGTGAGAGAGTTTTCTGGGAAATTGATTTCCTGAGGGAGCCCAACTGCAACTATAGTGATATGAGAATTCATGTCCTGCCTATTGCTAAAGCCCTGGAAGGGAAGTGGAGAAACCAAAGGACTATTGAGCAGAGAAGGGGCACACTTACTGGGGTGGGACATGCATGTGGGGAATGAGAGGTTGTAGGTTGTTAGTGTGATTTGGATCCTAGAATGAAATCCTTCCAGTTGACTGTGCAACTTCCTGTTGTCTGATTTGTCTCAGCCTTGCCTAGGAATCCCTTTACCCGGGTGGAGTTTATTTCCAGCTCAAGGGTGACCCATTGCTGAGAGTGATGAGAAACGTGGTCTAAGGCTGGGAGGATCATGGAAGTTTTGCATGCAGTTGGTGGTCTTCTATAAAAAGATAAGTATCATTTATGTGTTCAATTGCATGTTGTGTATTTGTACATGTTATAATTATGAGTATTGCCTATGTATGTTGTATGTATAGGCTTACTATTATTTCCACATGAATCTATGTTTTAGCATAATGTATTTGTCTGTTTTAAGTATACACACACACACACACACACACACACACACACACACACACACACACACACATATATATGTGAAGTTACGCAAAGAGTTTTTGTGTGGCATAACCTAGCAATTCTATGGTTGGGTATGTTACAATTTGGGTTATCGGAAACAAGAGAAGTAGTAAAGGTGGTATGCCCCCGACCTGGGAAGACCTAAGTGTGTTATAGGAGTGAAAAACGAATCTCTACCCGATGGCATGTCTTGAGATCCAAAAAATCTAGGTGAGGCTGAATATTTAACTCCCTCAAACCTTTTAACACCATCTTCTGCTTCTAGATTTTTTGAAAGGGGAGAAAATAGGATGACACCCTACGACACTTAGCTTGTAGATGGACCACCTGATGACACCCAAAACACCTGAATGGCACACACAAGTAATATTTTTTTTGCACCCACTTGAATTCTCCCCACACCAACTCATTTTCATCCATCAACCCTTCTTTCAAGTTGAATTCAATTTGCACCCATGCCCAACATCTGTCCACCTTCTCCACCCATATTGGATCACAACTAAGGCATTTCCCTATATTGTTTCCAATGGAAATAAATACCATCTCATTCCAAAAAAGAAGAGGGAGGTTTGGCATAAGTTCCCATATTTTTGTTGGGGTTTGATATTCGCAAGTTGGGTCGAAATAAATCACCCATTTTTTCAGGATAAGTCTTGATGACGAACCCCACCCCCACACTCTGCTAAAAAAATACTAGAGGTCCTTTCTGCATTTAAAACAAAAGCTAATCCAACCCCTTTCTAAAGTGTTATATTCTGGATAGTATCCCAAAATACTTACCCAATTATTAGCTAACCATCCTTTGAGTTCCGCAGGAGAGACAATCTTTCCACTGAAACGACCCACTACAGTTTGCCCAAGCAGATCGAGGATGGCCCCAATATCCACATCATCTCCTACCACCATTCTCCTATGTTCTTTTTTGACATTCCAATAGTTGGTTTTTTAATCCCTCGACACCTCTGCATGCACTTCCAAAGCGCTCGACTGCAACTAAGAGCCTCCACCTCTGCATGCAACCCTCGATGATTCATATGAGGCATGCAAGGGTGGCAGAGATTTTGAACTCTTTTTTCTTTTGGAGCTACACCATTCGAAACCTTATTCAGGACTCCTAGGAATAATCTCTCATTACTTCCCCCAACCACTCAAGTTGAATGATATTTGGACCTCAAGAAAACTACCTCATGATATTTTAGGCCAACACGATCCAACGGATCCAAACACTCTAGGTTGACTGCCCTCTTTAAGCATTGAGACTGTATGAAAGCTTCTTCTAATGGGAATGAATTTTTGAGATCCTTCTCATCCTTAGTGAAGCTTAGATCTATGTCATCCATAAGTTGTAGACTAGACCGATCCTTCTTAGATCCTACACCTGTCAAAAAATATGACATACTTGGATACCTACCGACTCCACTCCTTGAATAGACCATGGTTTTCCTAGTTAGTGAGGAAAAATCCTCCACGTACCTTCATTCGATGAGAATGCTGCCAACTATACCTTTAGCACGGTCCCCCAATAATCCACATAGATTCCAAATGCAATTAAACTTTGGATTGAACTGAAAATGCTGCCCATTTGGTCCTATGTACTAGCTAGGGTTTCATTGTTTCATTATCTTATTATTTTCAACAACTTAATTTTAATGTTAATTTTTATTATAGGATTTAGGACTTAGGGGTTAGTGGTCAATGTTTAAAGTTTAGAGGTCAAGGTTCAAGAGTTTGGGATGCTCAAATTATAAAAATTCCCTTAAGGTTAGATACATAGGCTAGTTATGTGAGTGAATCAGTGAAGTTGGGTTGGGTGCATTTCTCAAGAAGGTTTTTTAATTATCTGCATGGGTGTGTGGGTAGCTGCATAACTTAGATGCATCACTCGTGTATGTTGTGTGTCTCTTATTTGTGTCTTTTATATACATGGTTTAGGTAAATGGGTTAGCTATGTAGGTTATATGTTAGAGCTAGTTGCATGAGTTAGATGTGTGATTAGGTGCATATATTATGTTCATCTCTCATGTTAGGTGTATTGATTATGTGTGTGGGTGCATGGGATTTTAGGTGTGTGGGTAGGTGCATAATCTAGGAGTGTTACTTATGTGCATGAATATGTTTGTTATATAGATGAGTTAAGTGCATGTCATAGGTTAGATTTGTGGCTTATGTGCTTGGGTGCTTGGGTTAGGTGTGTGGATAGGTGATTGAGTTAGGTGCATCTATTAGATGTGTGAGTGTGTCACTTAGGTGTATGGGCTAGGTGCATGGGATAATTATATGGGATGAATGTGTAGGTTGTTAGGTGCAATATAGGTTAGGTCCATTATTGATGTTAGGGGTTTTTCTTTTGTGTG
>JZKD02S2178702.1:0-11474 GCA_000966675.3 Picea glauca | reverse complement strand
AGTTTAGTTGTGTGTGGTCATAGTGAAGTGTAATCAATAAAGTGAAAAAAATGTATTTCAATTAAATAAGTTTTCCATGATAACAATGTACTTCACTTCATTTAGTTTTGATTTTGAGTGAAATTAATGTAATTTAATATGTTTTAATTTTTTAATTGTTTTTTAAGATTATATTAATAAAAAATATTTAAGAAAAATTACATGTAAAATATTATCCACAAATTAATTAAATATTTGAAAGTTGTTATAAAAATAATAAGATTAAGTTTTTTTTTTTTAATGTTATCAATAACAATTATTTAAATAAAATTCAAAAATAATGAAAAATGCATAATTTAATATTTATAAAAAACTTTTATAATATAAATACAATTAAAAACTTATTAAAGTAAATGATGTTTACTCATTTTCATTGTATTAATCATAGTGAGATGAAAAAATTTACACGATTTTTAATTTAAGTAAAAAGAAGAAACAAAACCATACATGATTTCTTTTATTTACATAATATTAGATTTATATACATAAGTATGATAAAAAAATGATTTGTAATATTAATTTTTATTCAATAAGAAAGTGCACAATATTAATATTTGTATTTTACTTTTCTTGATTCCTTTAAGATATTGTGTACACCAAAAATTTTGCTATTATAGAAGGTAACTTATGGGTGTAATTCATTGAGGCACCAACTTTATGGTGCACTTTCATGATGTGATATCTTCCTCCCTCATTTTCGTATTAACGTTATCAACAATTTCAATATCATGTTTTGTAGGTTATTTTTGATTTATGATTGTTGTCTATGTGATATCTACAATAGTGTCTTACTATAATGTCATGTTCCTACATTCAAACTTTGACCCATATTAATACTAATTCTAGTAGTGTGTGTTGTTGTGCTTAATCTCACATTCCTAGCATTTTTGAGACATACTTTATAAGGCATTATCCACACCAAAAGCTTTGCCATCATTTCCCTAGGTTAATGTGATAGCATCACCTCTTGAGTTTGAGCTTAAGTCATTTGGGTTTAATTGTTCAATTACTCTCAATCTTTCACCATATATTGCTTTCCTTCAAGAACAAAACAATGGAACTTAAGAAAAAGATCAAAACCATAAATAAGTCTAGGTGGTGTAGAATTTCACATGGTATCACAACTTTCATAGGTGATGATGACATTCATAGGTCATGAAGGCCATTATAGAACTCTTTAAGATGATCTCTTCCCAACATCATCTTCACAAGGGTCTAGGTGATGGAATTAACTTAAGGTAACCACTCATTGTTTTTCCACCGTCCAAATTTAATGAGAAATAAAAGTATAGGAATAGTTGGAAATAGCTCCTAAGTCAACAATCATGGGGGACAAGATCATGAATTCTTGTCTCATATGCTCACCTACTGATAAATACAAGTGTAATAATATTGTGAGTTCTGAAATAATTCAACAACAATACACATACAACGTAGAGATACATTTTCCCTATCTTCTCACTAGCATACTCAAATGGGTGACAACATGAAAGACTTAACACTCACTAGTGAAAGATGAGGGTACACCACTTCTATCCGTTCAACTTCCAAATATTTACCATTCAAGTTTCTTATATAAAGGTAGTATTTATAGGTGTTAGGGAGGTTAGGTCCCTAACATGCCCTCCCCCTTGAAAAACAACTTTGCCCTCAAGGCTTGAGATGGGGAAATTGTTGCAGAATGGTGGTCGACTCCTAGGTGACATCTTATAGAAGTGTATCTTCCATTTAATTAACACTTCCTTGATGGTGCACTGACAGAGACAACACTCGCACTGGTCCAAGACTACTTGTGGTTGCAACCAAATGGAACCTTCTTCATCCAACTCAGGGAGACTGGTTTGATCACAACACTTAGTTCCGATTACTTTCTTTAAGCATGAGACATTAAAAATAGAATGGAGCAATGGAGCTTAGAGTGACTAAGAAGAGCTAACTGGTAGGCCACAAATCCCAATCACTTGAGAATTATACAAGGACCATAAAATTTGGCGGATAAGATTTGGGGGTAAGTTTCTGACAATGTTTACTTTTAAGTGAATTCTTCTTATAAGGTTGCATGTGAAGAAACAACTAGTCCCCTTTAGCGAATTGATGTTCGAAACAACCCTAATCTACTTGTTGCTTCATAGGATTCTCATCCAGAACAAAATTGTCTTTGAGGGTATGGAGAATGGTTGCTTGGACTGTATGATTGTTTTCAACCTCGTGAACCTTGGGGACACCTAATATGTATCAAAGAATCGAAGATGGTTTTTTCTCGTATATTGCTTCTAAGGGAGTCATGTGAACAGTAGTATGGTAAGATGTGTAGTACCACTATTCAGCTAGGGGTAACCACTGAGGCCACTGATTTTTTCTGTCAAACACAAAACACCTCAAATATGTTTTCAAACACTTGTTGGCAACTTCAGTTTATCCATTAATCTCGGGATGATAGGTGGTGTTGAGATGCAATTGGGTTCCCTGTATCCCAAACAAATCTTGCCAAAAATTATTGGTGAAAGTTGGATCACGATCAGAGACAATACAATGAGGCATTCCATGGAGTTTGAATATATTATCCATAAAACTTTGAGTCACTCTGGATGCGATGAACGGGTGTTGAAAATCACAGAAACGAGAATATTTAGAAAGACGATCTACTACCACAATGATGCCTGACTTATTGCCCGATTTAAGTAAGCGAACAATGAGATGCATAGAAATATCCCTCCAAATAACAGATGGAATCGAAAGTGATTGGAGTGTACTTGGAGCTTTAATAGTTTTTCCCTTATTGCATTGACACGTATCACATTCAACCACAAAGGTGTGAATGTATTATTTCATGTTGTCCCAGAAAAAGGAACATTTGAGTCGTTCATAGGATTTTGTTAACCCTGAATTCCTAGATGCAAGTGAAGAATGAAACTCAGAGAGTACTGTGAATTTAAGGTTCGACTATTTTATTACATATTGGCGTCCTCTATAGCGAAGCTCTTCATTTTGCCAAGACTACCCTGTAAAATATTGAGGATCTTGTTGCAATTTTTGGATCAGGCCAGAAAGTTTGGGGTCTTGCAACCATTCCTGGCAAACGACATGAATCCATTCTACTACAATGAAGCAGATGGAAAAGAGGGACCCTTCTTCTTCATTTTTCCTTGAAAGAGCATCATCAACCACATTTTATTTTCCCTTCTTGTGTATGATCTCATAATCATATCCAAACATCTTGGTCACTCATTTTTGTTGCTTCGAGGATGAAATTCTTTGTTCCAAAAAATACTTGAGGCTACGATGATCAATTTTAATTTGGAAGTGTTGCCCCAATAGATAGGGATGACAAATATCTATAGCATGCAAAATAGCCAACATTTCCTTTGTATAGGTTGCTTAACCCAAATGTCACTCTCATAGTTGTTTTCTAGTGAAAGCCAAAAGGTCGACCATCTTCCATGATGACTACCCCAACCCCTTTCCCTGATGCATCACATTCCAAGACAAAAGTTTGGGTGAAGTCTAGTAGTGCCAGGACAAAAGTTGTGCACATAACAACTTTCAAGGTTTGGAAATATTGATCAGCTACTTGAATCCAACTGAAAGAATTTTTTGAAGGAGAGTAGTGAGAGGAGCTGCAATTTTTCCATAATTCTGAACAAACTTGCGATAATAGTCTGTTAAACCCAATAAACCATGCAAGCTTTTAAGATTTTTAGGGCGAGGCCAATCCTTCATAGCTTCAATTTTCTTAGGATCCACCCATACACCATACTCGTCAACAACATGACCTAGGTAATCAACTTCAAAATCTCCAAAAGAACATTTAGATTGTTTGAGAAAAAGTTAGTGCTAAGATAGTATGTAGAACTTGATCCACATGGGCAAGACGGGCTAGCCAATTTTTACTATAGATGAGAATATCGTAAAGAAAACTAAGACAAATTGATGGAAAAGGGATAGAAGACATGATTCACGAGACTTTGAAAATTGAATGGATCATTACACAAGACAAAGGGCATGACCAAGAACTCAGAGTGACCCTCATGAGTTTGAAATGCAGTGTTGGGAATGTCTTATTCCTTAATATGTATCTGGTGGTACCAAAATGAAGATCAAGTTTGGTAAAATAATGAGCACCACTCAATTCATCCAAAAAGTCATCAATGACAGGAATGGGAAACTTGTCCTTGATTGTGATATTGTTGAGGGCGTGGAAAAATCAGGACACATGCGCAAAGTTCCTTCTTTCTTGAGTACCATGACGACTGGAGAAGAATAGGGGCTGATACTCGGATGGATAATACATGCTTCTAATTCTTAAACAATTTTCTCAATTTCATTTTTCTTGGCAAAGGGATGACGGTATGGGTGAACGTTGGGAGGAAGAGTGCCAATGACTAGAGGAATGGAATGATCATGGACGTTGTGGGAAGGGGAAAGGCTGTGGGGGGTGTTAAAATTAGCTTGGTGTTGGGATATTATTGATTGGAGGTCAAGATGCATAGAGGGTGTCTACATGGATTGAATAGAATGGAGTTGGAAAATAATGCCAGAATGACCTTTTTTTAGTAGATTTCCATTCGGTTGGAGTTGATGATCGCAATTGAGTCTACTGTGATGCCTTCGAACTTATATTTTTGTCCCTCGTGCTGGAATTGCAAGGTGAGGTCCTTAAAATCCATGGTAATGGGTTCGAGAGTGCGTAACCATTCATCACCGAGAACTATGCCAAAACGGCCCATGTCTATAGAAAACATACGATATTTTAGGTGGTATTGACCAATTTGTAATCACACATTTTCACAATGTCCTCCACATTTCATGGAACCAATATTGGCAATAATGACCTAAAAATTGTTGACAACACAGAGATAACAATTGACTTCTTGGGCAATGTGACGATGAATAAAATTATGGGTGCTACCACTGTCAACCGAGATGATGACTTTCCTATGTTTAATGTAGCCAACTAACTTGAGGGTTTGGGGAGCAAAGAAGCCAGTGAGGGTGATTAGCGGAATTAGTGGTTCAACTTTGAGAGGTTCAGAGGGAAGAATAGGATCATCTTCTTGGGGTATCTCTTCAACAAGGGAAACATTAGTGAATAGGATCATCTTCTTGGGGTATCTCTTCAACAAGGGAAACATTAGTATCCTCGTCAGAAAAATCCTCTGAAATAGCCACAAAAATAATTTTTTCTTTGCTTATCATCACAATTATAAAAAAGGACCTTGAGTTGGTGTTCAACCAGTTCCGTCGTAATCAATTTATAGATTTTTAGAGGAGTAGCAAGAGGGGCGAATTGGTGCGTCTAGGGTGCGGAATAAAGGAGGGTTTTCTGTTTTGGGAGGAGACTATATGTTGTATTTCTTTGGCATGTTTAGTATCTTCCAACCAAGTTTGGAGGTGAGCCATGAGGCCCTAGGTGCAGATTTCATGCTTTAGGCCAATCTGATAAATCATTCCCTAAATAAGGCATCAGATGTACGCCCTTTGTTCTAAAAACCAAGTGCTAAAAGGTGGTTATAAAGTCTTCCACTGTGCCAGACTGTGTCAACTTGGTCAAACGACCTAAATAATGGGTGTTTGTGTTAAAGCATTCATAAATTTCTGCAACAAATTGTGTCGAAGCAACATAACCCTAGCGTGCATTTTTACGCCATTGTCACCATTTTTAGTGTTCATGAACAAAATAGAGAACACCATAACGAAGTTTGGCCAACTCATCTGTAATTCCATGCAAAGAAAAATAATGATCCATTTGAGTGACCTGGTTGATGGGATCCAAGCCATCAAATTTGTGGACCTCAACTCTGGAAAGACAGGGGTCACAATGAAGGGAGTTGGAGTGAAAGGCCATAGTATGGGAGGATTCGATACCCTCTAAGTGGGAAGGTTATTCAAAGGAGGGATGGCCCTAGGATTGGTTCAACACTTTGTTGAGTGTGAATTGGAGGTCATCAAATCGACCATTGAGGATGCCAAATTTTCCCTGGACTTGGTCAAATTCATGCCTAACTTGGTCTATTAAGTTTTCATCTCTGGAATTGACTAAAGCAATGTCAAAAGTCACTTTCTTGATGGTCTCCTTGTGTTGTTTGGATTCATTTTCCAAGATAATGAGTTCTTGGTTGTGGGTGGTGGCCATTTGGGCAGTAGGGGTGCCTAGGAGGGGGAGGGGGTCCACTGAAAAATTGATGATAATTGATATATACCATTGCAATCAAGGTGACAAGAGGAAGCCAATGGGATAGATGGAAAATAAGGGTGTCGGGAATGGGGTTGGGTCCATGGGAAAAAAGGCTAAAAAATGGCAGGTACCACAACGATCAGGGAGAAGAGAGGAATCCAATGGGATAGGTCTCGAATAAGGGTGTTGACGGGACCACTATACTTTTTTTTTCTACTGTGCAGTTATACTCCGGCCAGAAGAATACTGCAATGACGAAATGTCCAAATTGTAAACAAGAAGAATTATGTAGGAATTTCTCAACCAGAATGCAGAAGGCAGGGTTGCACGACAAGATATCCCTTCTATTTATTTTTTGTTTTGTTTTGTTCCCAAGGGTTAGGGTTTTCAAGGTTCCTACAAACAAGGGTTTTCCCTATGATATAACTCTCTAATGTATGTTCTGGGTCGAACAATAGTACTCGGCCCAATATCTCATGGCACCAACTAAGGAAACTCAACTATACCCTTAGTTGTAGTACTTGATTAGTCAGGTGCTAGAGAGTATCTTCTTGAGTGTTGTTCTTGGTATCACTATAGCAGTAAGGTGAGTCATGATCTCTATCTCATATTCGTCCATCCTCTCTAAATCCTCTTGGAGTTTCTCAAACCGTAGAGTCACATTGTCGCCCTTAACCTTCCAAGATTTGTCACTTGCACCATCCATCTCATTGGTTGACCCTCGTCACTTGGTTTTCTCAAGATTTTTGTGCAACTCCTCTGCATTGTCCCAAGTCTATAATGAGCCCTGCATTCATTTACACACTGAAGTGCTCGGTTCACCCTCATGAACTTTTCCCGTGGTCTGTGTATGTGCGTAAGGTTGGGCTCAAACCACCTATGGCAAAACAACCCACTTTGGTGAATAATTCACCAAGGTTTGCACCCAACTGCCTCTGAGTTCAACTTTTCATTCGAGCCTGCAACAAGTTCTATGACAATCTTGCGGTCTCTCACCTTTCCCAAGTGCTTGGTTCACCCACGAAACTCTGCATTTGACCTGCTCAAGGAGTGTTCTCATGCTTGATCACCAGTCACGAATTTCGTTCGCAACTTGACCCTATCACAACCCACCAAGTCTGCGCTCAGGTTTCCTCTGTAATGGGTCGGTCCATCGAACACTCACTAAGCATATGCCTAGACTGCCTCACCAAACAAGTGCGCCACTCCTCTACCATTGTTCTAACTGCAGTAGTGGTGAAGAGCCAAATATGATTTGATACCACCTGTCACGACCCCACATGACACCTGATCAGATCTTGTGATCGTTCACCTCTTGAGGGTGTGTGGCACCGCAACGGTTCTTATTTGGTTGCTTGGCATACCAAAATTACTTCATCCCAACTACGCCTCTTCACCTAGAGCACACCCATACTTTGTTATAAGCTACCAACGAGTCACACTCCTCTGGTGCAACTCTTACTTACTTAGACGATTATTAACACGGTTTAACACTTAGTCTTATTTAAGCATGCATCCATGAACATGAGAATCCAAGAGAAAAACTAGGAAACAAATGAATACAAACACAAAAAAAGTGCAGGCGTCACAAGTCATGCCTGACACCTGACTAAGTCTTTATTATTGTGAAACAGTTACAATATGAGCACTACCGGCTTGGTTTACAAATTCGGTCGAGTCACATGACTCTCCTCACCTCGCCAAGACACTCAAGAACAAATTTGTCACACCAATACTCTCTGTTGCAACCGTCTCTGCAACCATCCGCATTGCACCTTAGACGTTCCCACAACCGCAAACTTGTTGTCCCTTTGTTGTCACGTGATTTCATTAACCTAACACAGTTTTTGGTTATGCCTTGCACATGCCTCCAATAGACCTACGTTTCTAGACTTCCCCAAAACGTTCAACTCTTGGCTACTTGTCTTCCATATTGGCAACTTTACCTCAATTTGTTGCCTCAAACTTACTTCAGACTTGCTCTCCAAATCTCTTGGTTGTGCACCCTTACTCTTATATGGACTCCAAGGGTCACTTCTGTGAAACATCATGTCTCTTGGGTGTGTCACACCCCTTTGAAAACCCACATTCAATCGATGTGTCGTGCTCATCCGTGGACCTGGTGCACCCATTGTCCAAAGCCCGCGTGCCCATCAACTGTTTGTTTCTTGGACCGACATACCCCATCCTTGGGCGTTCACCCCTTGCTTTGTGTTCTCTTTGTGTCGATTGTCGTGACTCCTCATGGGTGTGTCGATGGGGTTGTCCAACCTTTCTAGTGTGGCTATGTTGTCGAGGGAAGACTACTCTTCGTCAATCATTCTAAGGAAAGTAAGGTGTGTGCCCCCTTGGTGTTGCACAACACCATCATGTTCCCAAGGTGCATCTACTCACACCAAACGTCTTCATTCACCTAACCGATCGCTTCTTGTGCTCTTCACTCATTCCATCATCGAATTTGCCCAAGGAGCTTGAACGCTCGGTGGGTGTCGTGGGAGACCTTACAAAAACTAAAATAAAGTTAAGGTTAAAATATTATTTTATTTTAAATATTGTTCCCTTTTTTATTTTTCTTAAAGATTCAAAAAAAACAAAATTATGTCTTTACTCATATACTAATACTACTTAATATGTCCTCTGGATGAAGGTCCAAATGGAAAGGGATAATGTCGACACTTAGCGTACTTAATATGTCTTCTAGATGAAGGTCCAAATGGAAAGGGATGATGTCGACACTTGGCGACCCAAGCTTTGAGGGGGACAGGTGGACGAAGCCAATGTAAAATTCCCTCACCCATCCATTAATTGGACAATCACTCTGATGCATGTGATGCATTGAACGTTGGCTCCGACTACTAGTGAAATGAAAGGGAGTAAAGACGTGTTTGTGTCTACAATTATTATGGCCATCTTGCTATGGAATAAGAGTTGGGTTTATTTGATTACGGTGCGGATGGACGACTCTTATTCTCGTGCCCGACCGAGAATGGTTTGGATGCCTCTCACTCCTATCCCCGTTGTTGTTTGCGCAACTACCCATCTTCCTCTCCATAGTTGTAAGCATTATCATCCTCCCAATGCCTCATGAGAGAGCAAGAGCGCGTAGGGGTTCAGGCTCCTTCCGAAGTTTCAAGTCATGAAGGTGCAGTCAACCATCCTCAACAAGCGACAAGGTACGCATTTCCGGTAGTATGGAGACCCGAGTTGTTGAATCACAAGGAAATTTCAGTCCTCTCACTAACATGGAGGATTCAATTAAAGCGTCGGATTAAGGCATGGTATGGGGATGCATGGTTGAGTGGTATGAGTTGGCGGACAAGTCAAAGTCTGAAGCTAGCAAACCGATTATGCATCCTATGACGCAGAGTGAACCTGAAGCTAAGGAAGAACATGTCCCTCTCCACCTTGTAATGCCCCATTCAGTGGCCCCATGCATTCTCAGTCTGATGTGATGGACCACAACTCAGAGGCATAGACAAATACCATCAAGATGACGGAGGACCACCTAAAATTAACTTTCAAAATCATAAGTGAACAGGTGGACCAACAACATCGGATGGAAATGCTAGATCAAAAAGCTAATCTGCTTCTTGACATTTGCTCCAATCCTCAACAGCTCCAGTGTGCCCTGGAGAGACCAAGTCATCTAGTCATCATTTTGGAATGGCCCATGCCTCTTCAATATTACACTAAGGACATCTCTTCAGTCAGCTCATACTCAAGCCTGCCCAAGTGATCACATGTTGATCTCTTCTCTTGGTCACAGGTTTCATTCAGGCTTTTATCTTTATATTGTGATATATGTATGAGAAAACATTGAAACATTCTCAGGTTTTGGCCCCATGAGGGCAATTCTTTATTTTAAATGACACTTTAATTTTGATTGGTCTTTTATGTTTATATTGTGATATATGTATGAGAAAACATTGAAACACTCTCAGGTTTTGGCCCCATGAGGGCAATTCTTTATTTTAAATGACACTTTAATTTTGATTGGTCCTGAGCTAGTTTCCTCTATTGGCAACCCAAGATTTCTTTTTCTTTTAGAATGTAATATAAAGTTTTAGCTTTAACAAAAAAATACAATTTAATATATTAATACTACTTATCATATACTAATATTACTTATTTCAACATATCTTATTTTTTAATTTTTAGTTTCATCTTTATAATTTTAAATTTATAAAATAAAATATATATAAATAAATATTGATATACAATAGAATAATCTAAGTTTTAATCCTAATTTGATCAAAATATGAATATTAAAAAGATTTTGATAATAAAAAAGAAATATACACACTTTTATATTAAAAAAAAAATATTTTTATATATTTTATGTATTAAAAAATAAATGTATTAAAACATAAATTATTAATAAATAAGGAAAATTGATAAATTAATAAATAAGGGAAATTAATAAAAAATATTTTACGACAAAAAATTTGAAAGAATAATTTTATTTTTAAAATTGAAATACTTCATAAATTATTTAAACATAATTTTTTATATGTTTTAAAATTTAAGGAGAGAAAATGTTGTGATAAAGAGTTAGAGGAAAAAATAAAATTAAAGTATTATAAGAATGTAATCAACCTTAATTTAGAAGATAAAAATTATCTCTATGTTTTCAGAAGTGTAAAGAAAAAAATAAGCCTTGTTAAGACAAGGGTTACATGGCAACTCAGTCCCTGTCGAGTTAGCTGGGAAATATATGTTGAACAATGAAACTTAATATAACTAAATGCATAAGTAATGAATAGTTTTGGTCAAAAGATAATAATTGAGGGTTGTTTGTTATTCAAAATGTATAATGAACCGTAAACTRAATGGAACTAAATCCTCATGAAACTAGGTACATTGTCAGTGTTAAATAGTACTAACTAGACATAAACACCAAACAAAATCAAGTTACTAATATTAAAAATCAATTGGTTAGACCATTTATAGTTAGACCATAAATGGGTAGACCATTTATAGTTAGACCATTTATATTTAAGGGACTAATAAATGAATTAGTTAGACCATTTATAGTTGATCAAGTCATATTTTCATAATTAATATTAAAAAAAATATCACTCTCGTCAAGTTGCATCATAAAAGGACCTTCCATTTATTTTCATATCAATACTAAATAATAAAAATGAAATATTAAATAAATGTGGATTTCTTTCTTATTTTTTTGGATGAAAATAATAAAAAAAAAGTCATTAGTAGTCTAATCATTACACGGAGGGAGTCCTTTATCCCACAAATAAGA
>JZKD02S2178691.1:16301-26812 GCA_000966675.3 Picea glauca | reverse complement strand
ATATATATATATCTACGAATGTAATTTTATAACCCTTTTAATAAAATTACGACTTTTTTCCTTAGAAAAAAAATAAATCAAATAAAATTGTATGAATTAAAGCTAAATCTTAAAATAATGATTATTTAAAAAATGTAAGAACTAGTTACATATTTTTCTTTCTTTATTTTTTTACATAGTATTTTGGGCATTTCACTTAAGCAATAAAATACACATTTAAAATTTAAATAATCATAAATTCTCAATATTAAAATTTATATTTCTATTTCTTTTCGTTCATAAATTGCCCCCTTCCTATGGATTTAGAAAAACTCTCCCTTTGGTAAGGAAAAAAAAACATTTTTTTAATAAGAAAAAAACAAGAAAACAATATAATTAGTCAAATAAATAAATCAAGAAAAAAGATTTCGAAAAACCCCTTGCCGTACGGATTTATTAAAACTCTTTTAATAGGCAAAATAAATTATTTAGAGAAAATATCTCTTTCAATACAAGTATCAGAGATTATTTTTCAAATGGATTAAAAGCACGATATTTCTCTTTAAATATTGAAATGCAACCAAATCATTGATTATTTTTCAAATGGATTAAAAGCACGATATTTCTCTTTAAATATTGAAATGCAACCAAATCATTGTTTAAGGAAGTGGACCATTTTATGAAAACTAAGTATTATAATTTTTTTATAAAAAAACACTTTACATCAATTTCATAACCACAAATGTTAACAAGATAAAATAAATAATATACACTTGGATTTTGAGCTTTAAAATTGAAGTATGAAAATGGATTCCATTAACTCTTCTAATAATCTCCACTTAATAGTCAACATATGTGACATCAACATATCATAATAAAAGACAAAACCTCAATTAACAATCCAAGTGACCATGTGCAAAATCAATATGGTAGAATGGAAGACAAAAACTCACTTAACATAACAATATAAGTGAACATATACAACATTATGGAAGACAAAAACATTTTATAAAGAAATATTTTATCACTCACTTTCCTCTACAAATAATACATTATTACAAGTTTCAAGTATTTCATAATTACTATAACTTTTTACTTTGGAGTACATACAACCAATATATTAAAACATTTCTAAGAGGCGGGTATAAGCAACTTTGTTGCTATTTTCAATTGTTTTTCTCAAGAAATTACAAAGGTGAGCTCTACATTTCCAATCAAGAATTTAATGCATGCTCACTTACTAGAAAAATCATAGATGGCTTTGGCTTAGAGACAAATTTTGATCTTTGAACATACTTCTTCTTCTTAGCCCTTTGTTTGATGTTATTGTCATTCGTCTTCATTTCCTCTCAAAGGTCTCTTCCTCCCTTCTTCATTGTCCTTTAATTCAAGCATTGTCCATTTTTTCATACCACTACTTGGAAGGCCAACCATTAAGATGATTCAATTCATCTTCTTGTGGTTTTTTAGCTCCTGGACAATTTAGTTAAAATTTTGCCAAAATTTTAATTACAAACTTTAAAGTGAGACAAATGTTTTGGATCCATTTTGGATCAATGAGGCTTCCTAGTATTGCTTCAAATTCTAGTAAAAGTCACACAAAACTTAAGAGAGGGTAGTGTAAAGATGTTGATTCTTGGTTAAACCATTGGAAAATAGAGGGGGGAGACAACTTTACAAATTATTGACACCATTAAACACACTATAACAACTAAAATTAAATATGAAAAGTGGTGCAATGAAGAAATGATGATGATGATGATTAACATCCAATGAGACCGAATTGGTCTATCAAACCTTAAGAGGGTAAGGAGTTACTTGCAATTGTTTAGAATTTTGTTTCTATGCTCGAAAAGCATTAAGAGAAGCTTTCCAAGATCGCCATAGTTTTGTTGAGTTAAAAGGTTAGGAAGGTTGGTAGTGTGACAAATATTTTGAAATTTAGATCTAGCATGGGTATAGGCTAGACAATAAAGAGTAAGATAAAGTTAAAGTATTATAAAGATACCATTAACCCCAACTTAGAATATCAAAAGTATCTTATTGTTGTATTTATCTTAAAGAAGAAAATTAACATTGCTAAAATAAAATAAAAAAACACGTTCTCACGGCCTTCATGGTGACATTTGTGTTGGGTAAAACATAAAACGCCATGGGAAGAAGGAATATGTAATTGTTATGATAGTAAGAAAGTGGAGGATGAAAAATATTTTATCTTAGAATGCCTTGTCTTTGCACACATTATGTCTCAATTTAAAAATATTTATAACACTATTGATCTTTGTAACTTGTTAACTTATTAAAATCATATATATATATATATATATATATATATATATATATATATATATATATATGTTTCTCTCCAATCATTTCAATCATAAAAACAAAATGTTAAAACAAATAAATCAATTCCTTATCAATTTTCTCAAGGCCAAAGAACCTAAAGTTGGTCTCCATGAATGTTAATTATCATTATTGTCATCATTAAATAAAAAATAACATATTAAAAAACATCTAATTTCTCCCACATTGTTTAATCGATAAAGATTTAAGTTAATTATTCACCATTATTTGAGACAAATATTTGAAATTAACATACATTTTTTTCAAAAGGACTTGAACAAAAACTATATTAAAAGGAGTTGTCCCTAGGAAACCATGATCAAACAATCTACATAAGATCGCATACGACCTGAATATTTCTATATCTACTACAAAGACAACAAAATTTAGTATCCTTCCTAAGCCTTGTCCAAAATCTTCAATATTGATTACATCTTTGTAGAATTGTCCTAAACACGACAAAATTTTGAAAAACATTGACTAGATAGAAGAAGTGGAATCTCGAACATCATAGACCCTAGAGAAATGTTGAGGCCCCCCTTCTATGTCCATGGGATTAATTCCATGGTTTGTGTTTCCTATGTCATTTCCTATACCAACTTCATGGGGACAAAGTATGACAGGATTGACAAAGTCTGAAACAAAGCGTTGAGAGAGGGCATGAACTCTAACATGCTGTATAGTCGATTCCATCTCATCCAACTAACGTGACAAAGAAGCCAATGTTGCCTTGAATTCACTGATTGTTTCCTCCATTCTCCTTGTTAAACCAACCATAATTTCCTCGAATTCCCTGAATTTAGTCATTAATTATTGAAGGGAAAAATTGTTTGCCTGATAAAATTCTTTCTGGAAACAAAGGATCTTTGTGAATTCATCCACAGATCACTCCATTTTTTTCCCTATGGCCAAACCCTATAGAAAATCCATCCTATAGTAGTATCCCCACTAGTACCACAAAGAGCAACAAAATACAAGATGCAGTGAGAAGAAATAATGCATAAAAGAGAATAGACAACACCATAACCATAATTCAAGGAACATAAGGCCAAAGAGAACTTGAGAGCCAGCTAAAGTTGTCGATGGTTGTTTCATCCAAAAGTGGACCCAACCAAAATCCGTGAGCTCAAAGAACCCTAAAAGGGAGTGACCAGTGGAACTTCACACGAATTGAAGCTCCTCACAAAACGAAAGACAATTTCACTCTGAAATACAAGCAGAGAATCCATTTTCCAAGACAAAAATACACCTAAATAACCATGGTCTCTCATGCCTAAGTGAATGCACACACACTCCACATTAAACCTCGCACAATTGACAATAAACCCCCAATGTACAAGGAGGGAGGAACAACTGTCGAGAGTTCTCATCAAGTTGTTGAGTCCCATCATAACTGAGGGGAACTAAGGGATGGAGATATACCCCGTTTCACCATTGACATTAATCTCCCATTTTTTCATCCTAGAGCCAAATTTATCCCAATGGTTGGCTAGGGAGTTTAGTCTCATTTTGATGTGAAATAACTTAGGCTCCAAAAAATTGTCACCAAAGGAGAGAATTCGGTAAAGAATAACATTCAAGTGATTATTCTCAATGGATTTTATTTTAATTACTACTCTCAAAATCATCAAAGATGATCTAGGTGGACATCAATGGTCGCCCACCTATTCCACTAGCTCAAAATACAGTTTCCATATTGGCATTTTTTCTACCGGTTTTGGAGTCCCAAACTTCCAGGGTTGTTTTGAAGCCCTAAAGGATGTTTTTTTGGCTTGGCAGTGCCTGACATGTAGATAAAGAAAAATTATAAGCTGAATAGAATGTGTACTCCTCGGCTAGACCTTTATGATGGGGTATCGAGCACCACAAACGAAGATCATATGCAAAAGTTACGTCCTCTGGAAGTTGACATATAAACTACAGCTATCAGAGCCCACAAACCTTTTGGCGTTTCATCTCTCGAGGTTAGGATTTTAGATGTTTAGGGTTTTATCATTTATGATTTATGTTAAAAAGGCCTTTGGAGCCTCATTGTAATCATCTTCTTGTGAATGCACGTAGTTGTCACATCTCTTCTCAGAGATAATCCACCATCATTATAGTGAGTTCATTTAACTCTGTACTTTATTTTACGGTCTTTGCATATTTCATTCTTTAATAGAAATTGATTATTATTGTATCTTTGTGTTTCTGTCATATTTCTGTGTTTCATTATGTTCCCTCCTAAATCTGGATCAGTGGTATCAAAGTAGTATGTTATTTATTAGTTTCTTTGTGCATGTCCCCAACGAGGTCTGGGTATAAGGCATTGGAACTCGAATTGGTTGAGCCTTTGGAAGACCGTCCTTGCTAACCTTGACGGTTTCCCATGGTGGAGGAAAAGAGAGATGAGGGAGCATGAGATCCTATTAAGTTTTTTCTTGCAGAAGTCTTCGTGCAACAGAGGAACGAGATGAAGGAAAAATTTTCCCAAATCCTTTGATGACTGCCAACAACAACATATGGATATTCATCAAGCAACCACTTTGGAGGTGTCACCCCCTTCAAGGTACAAGTTAAATTTGATATTCTCGTATTTGAAAGTAATATAGATGTGGATTCTTTGGAAAAGTGGTTAAATCTACTAAAAGGTTATTTATTTGTCCACGATTTTTCCAATATGGAAAATATTACCTTTGCACTCCTTAAGGTTGCCCCCCATGTCAAACATTAGTGGGAGACTTAATGTGAGAAAAAATCCACGGAGGAGTCTAGAATATTTGGGGCTGACACAACTTAGGACTTTTTTTTGGATGTCGTCAAGGAACAATATTACCATGTTGGAAACTACGAGGACCAGTACATGATATGGACCACGCTACGTCAGGAGAGTGACCAAACAATGTTGGAGTTCACAAATACCTATCTTGTGCACCAATATGGGTATCAGAGACTCCGAGCAACATCTGGTTTTAAAATACCATGGGGGTCTACATAGGTACATCCAAACAAAAATTAATTTTCTGTACATCTCATCACAAGGAGCCGCTTATCGATATGTTGTCAAAATCGAAATTTTTTTTTAGAGGAATAAGCGGGAGCTTGGATCTGCAAATACATCATAGTAGAAGCCAGGAAAAGGCAGCCCCAACACAGAGAACAATGTACAAAGCAAGGATGGAGAACTAGTCTAAGCCGCAAACAAAGAAGCGTAATGGGAAGATGAAGAAAGATACTAGGAAGTGGTGTGAGTTCCATAAAATCCCCTAACACAACACTAATGAATGTCTCTCGAAGCATTCATTGGTGGTCAAACTGAAAGCCTCAGATTCAGATCTAGGTTCTAACTTTGATTCAGATCTAGACAAGGGGAATTGGATCATTGATGCAAAACCCAGTGCCACAGTTTCTACCACCAAGATCCATCCAAACAAACCAAAAGAGTCGGAGGAAGGTGAGCACCTTTTTCACTCGCAGATGTGGGTGAAGGGTGCTTCATTTCATTGTTGATAGAAAATTCCAAAAAAACCTCATATCAACAGAGTTCATCAAGTGGTTGGAGTTGCCGACAACACCACATTTGCAGCCATACAACATCAGGTGGCTCGACCAAGGATGAAATCTTTGTGTCATCCAATAATGTCACCTGCCCGATGACATCCGACCCTTCAAGGATGAGGTATTGTGTGATGTTTCCCCATTTGAAGTTTGTGATGTTCTTTTAGGCCAGCCATATATGTGGAAACATCATATTGTATATGAGTCTATACCTTGTAGTGTCATTGTTATTGCTGGTCCTAAATTCTACACCTGATAGCTAAAGGGCAGAGCTAGGCCAGCTCAAGTTTATAATAATTGTTTATTTATTTATTTTGTTGGTCAATTAGAGGGTTGGTTTTACCAAGACAAGAGCATGATGGGGTTGGAAAAAGGATATGGATGAGGGTCCTCCTTGGTTGGTGGCACACAAATGATAGACAAGTGAAATAATGGAGGTAAGAACAAAGGGAAACAACAAACCACTCAATGAATAATATGCTGCAAGAAGTTTAATACTTAAAATATCATTTCAAGACATCAAACATGTATCAAAAACACAATTACTCCCACATGTTGCAATAAAAACAAATCTTCACCAAAACATTTGTTGTTTAATAGGTTGCATATTAGTAAAGACAAGTTATACAATAGCTGAAGGAAATGAAATGTACTTCTCACAAATCAAAAAATGCATTCAAGATAAGATAAAAACACATGTAGATTTGGACAAAAACATTGTCATGAAGAGTATATTCACCAGGTAGAGAGATTTAATCCATGCATATAACAGTTTCAACCAACGGATGTATTGATCTTCTTTTCCCAAAAACCGAACCCTCAAAACATACAAAAACTACATATTTATCAGAGTCGCAGAGGCTCTCGTCCATCTGGGACTGAGGCTTAACTCTACACCATCAATTGTGAAGAAACTTATTAACTTAACTAAAACATTGTTGGAGTATATTGAGGTATACTTCGAGCTTAACTTAATAAAAAAGAGTGGTTCTTATGACACATAAAAGACCACTTATTAACTTAATCTAAAAGAGTCTTGAACTCAAAATGACAAAAAATTCTGCTAGCAATGAAACTAAATTGATGCATATGCTGGAGTGAACTGAGATTTGACAGAAAATGACTAGGAGTGACAGAACTGAGTTTTGTATCAAGCGTTGGCATCCATGCACGTTGTTGGAGGCCACTGGGAGATAACTTGATGTGTTGTCAACGTTCTTCAAATTATCTTCTTTATAAAGCAGCAAGTCTTCTGGCGCTTTTATGGAGTCTCTAATATTCCTTCTGCAGCCTGAGTGTGTATTTTCTCCAATTCTTGGTTGCGGTGTTGCAAGACTGGACCTCCAGCTTTAGTTTATGCTCCAGTTGAATGTCACCGAGTTGTTTTCAAACGAGAAATATGATGCCTTTGACTGGCTCGACATTCCTGGTTTGGTGTCGTTTAAAAACTTCAAAATATGCAATAAATGAGGATAAGCCACTTCGCAAGGAGCTTTGGAGTGCAAAGTATATATATCTCCTGGAGGATCGAACTTCTAGAGTCATTAACCAAGAATTTTTGCTAATTAAACCGAGATTAAGACTTTAATCAATTTGATGTTTTGGAGCTCCGGAGCTCCAAGGAAGCTCTGAATGAAAATCTCCTAGAGTGATAATATCGTTGAGTCATTAATTCATGCTTATCCTAAGCTAATTAACCCGAGATTAAGATATTTTTACCATTAAATATTTCAGGAGTTCGGTACTACGACTCTTCGACATTTAGGAGCTTTTGAATGCAGAGTTTGAGAATATCCCGGAGTGGCAATGTTGCGGAGTGGCATGGTAGTTTGGGGCTATGGCACTTCAGGGCTCCGACACTTCGGAGGTTCGAAGAACTATGTTTGTTCTGAATTGAAATCCCCGGAGTGGCAATCTCCCAGATCTAACGTGGCCATATGATGCCACAATCGTTGACATGTCACAAAAAGAGAGTGACATGTGTCACCTAAAAATGAGCAGATGACATACCCAAAGTACCAAAAATGAGTGCCACGTGTCATGACAGATGAATGCCACACGTCTCAACAAATGAATTCCACGCATCTCAATAGATGAATTCCACGTGTCTCAGTCTCTTCTGTGTTTGGAGCTCTGGGGAACTGTGTTTTCTCTAGGTTGAAATCTCCCGGAGTGACAATCTCGGAGAGTCATTAACCAATGCTTATGCTAATTAACTCGAGATTAATATATCATATCATTAATCATTTTGAGACTTCAGGACTTCGTCTCTTTGGGGTTCAGGAGCTTTGGAATGCCAAGTATACATATCTCCCGAAGTGGCGATCTCCCGGATCTGAGGTGGCCATATGATGTCATAGTTGTTGACGTGTCAATAAAAGAAGAGTGACACGTGTCACCTTGAAAAGAGCAGATGACGTAACCAAAATACAAAAATGAGTGCCACGTGTCATCTGGAATCAACCGATAGGTGACATATGACATCAATTGAAAAAGACTCCAGCATTCTGGAACTTCGACACTTTAGTACTTCAGGGCTCTATGCTTGTTCTGGACCAAAACCTCCTAGATAAATGAACTCGCGAAGTGATGTGGCAGTGAGGGTCCACTCTAGCACTTGGGGACTCCGGTACTTCGGGGATTCGCTAGAACTGTATTGAAATCTCCCTGAGTGATAATCTCCTAGAGTGAAACTGCATATGCTTGTTGTTAAACCTCGTGCAATTTTGAAAACCCAGAATGCACGAGATCCATTGATCTTGATTGACTGTTGGATCTCCACCGTCAAACATTTAACCTGTCTTTTTGCTCACAATTTAAGCCCGAGATGGATTGTTGTGTCTTTCTTTTTGGATGTTTCCTACGTATACAAAGGACTTTGTCGACCTGTTGCATGCTCAATTAGTGATAAACATGATGACAAATATTTCGAACCCAAACCACGACATGCAATTATCCTTCAAGAAAACAAAAATAATATGTGAAAAGAATCAATCAAGAAAGACAATGATACAAACTGAGTCATTGTAATGGGAAACCGACTTAACCAACCAGAAGAGGAATGATTTCGATGAACGTATGGGGAAATGAGACAAGAGGGGCAATGATGGATACTTAGATCTCAACATTGGCTCCAAGTGGGGACAACACCCCCCTGTGGGGTGTTGAGTGTTGATTATTTGGGTTGGTTGTCATTGATGTCAGCCCTTGAAGAAAGTCTAGTGGTGAATTCAGGTAGCACAAAGGTTTGGGTAATGGACCCAAGCTTGTTTGATGTATAATGGTATGAGTTTTAATATATTTGAACATAAGACTACTCTAGATGGATAGTACATGTTATGTCATTTCCGATGGTATGTGGAACATCACATAACTCCTCATAGTTAGACAGTTATGGCCATGTGAAGTTGGAGAACCCTCATGAGTCATCTAGAAGCCCCAAAGGGTCGAAGTAGTCAAAGTGGTTGCAAAGAAGAAATTATTTAAATAATAAAGTGAAGTAATGAGTGTACTATACGTCAAAGTGGATACAAAATAAATTATTTAAATAATAAAGTTAATGGAGAAATTACTAAGTGGACAAGTGATTAGAAGTGGGTAAGGCCTAAGATAAGGAAAGTGGTTTAAGATGGTTAGAAGGTAACCCCTTGAGGAAGCTACATCAAAGTATAAATAAGAGGCAAGAGTCTCTCATTTAATTACACTTGAGCATATTGAATATCTACAAGTGACTAAGGTAACCAAAGGATATCTAAGGCGAATTTCAGAGGGAATCTGAAGTAAAGAAGGCCGAAATTCAAAGGAGGATGAATTCTTTTGATGATGCTTTCTAAGGTATGTTATTTACAGGTCATCTCACCGTTTTTGCAGTAACTTTTTTTCTAGAATGATTCAGACTATGAAATATGGAGGCCGTTGAGGACACATATCCAAGTAGTTGTGATAAAAATTTAAGCTTGTGGGTCGTTGTATTTTTGGAGTTACACTCCGTGGAAAACAGGGTTTGTGGCTAGTCCTAAAACTAGTCTAAAATACGTGTTTTTGAGTAAAAGCATCATAAATTATTCATAATAGATCCAAATTCAGTAAGACCAAATGTATTGGTTAGAGTACAATCTGTAGTATTTTGTGTACCATTTTAAGATCCATACAAAAAATATTCCGCGTGGGGCACGCTCTACAAGTTCACTCTCTAGAATAAGACATAATTCAACAAGGTGTGCCATTTTGGCTATAACTCCTTTTCTTAGAGGTTCCAAGTAGTGAAACCCGGAGGAATTGCATAAAAGACATTGAAGAACATTGTGTACTATTTTCAGATCTTTATTCATTACAGGTGCATAGTTATGATTATTTCAAGTTAGGGTTGTTCACTAATCCAAAATTAGTCATGTGAGACTAAAGTAAAGTTTGATGAAAATGCTAGTCTCTTGTTGTTAAAGTTAAGGAAGGTTTGCAGGTATGTAATCATATACACCGGGTTTCTTACATAGTTACAAATCAGATTTGGATGATGAAATTGATGAGGGATTTCGGTTGAGTTACATGTTGGGTACATGGTTGAGACAAGTAGTTGATGAGTTGGCACATACATGAGGTGTATAGTTGATGATGTTGGTACATATTGATGAGTCATAGTTGATGAGTAG
>JZKD02S2178691.1:0-15606 GCA_000966675.3 Picea glauca | reverse complement strand
ATAAGATTGATGAGATGGGTTGTTGTGATAGGTTGTTTGGACAGGTTATTTGCATAGGTTTGGTGCATGGTTGATGCATTTGTTTATGGTTTAGGTTGAGGTACAAGTTGATGTATGGTACATGTTGGCACAAGTTGTTGGTACAGGTTGTTTGGTGCAGGTTGATTGGTACAAGTTTACAACAATATATCTCACAGTGGTTCCATCATTCTAATTATATTTTGGGGTGGTTGGATGGGGCAAGGACAGGTGGTTGTAGCCACCTTCCAGTTGTAGCCAGATAACATAGGGGGTTGTAGCCTCCTTTTGGTTGTAGCCAGAGAAATGGGGAGTTGGAGCTTCCCTCAGGTTGTAGCCTGAGAAACTAGGGGATTGGAGCCTCCTTCCAGTTGCAACTAGAACACAAAGGAAGTTGGTGCTTCTAATGAATGTAATTCTTAAAGACATATAAGAAAAATCATTCTGTGGTTTTCTCCCTCTTTGGGTTTCCACGTAAAAACACTTATGTATTGTGTATGTGTATGATTTCTCATTTGTTCAATGTTTATTTACTCTGCAACTATTGGATGATAATGCTACATTGATATAAAACTTGCATTTTGTGGTTAAAAATGATTAAATTTCTATATTATTGATTCACCCCCCCTCTCAGTAATCCAACACTAAGAACAGTAGATCAGGTTCCTTACCTCTCAAAACCTCGCTCCCACTTGTTGTAACTTACCCATGTTTCTATCTTTCAACCATGTATATTTGCATCTACTGACCTGTGCACTATCTTCATCGTCTCATTCTTTTTCATCTAAATTGATAATCAAATCCTTTAAAATAGGGTTCAACCCGATCTTCGCATTTGACCTCAACTTATTAATGAGTTGGGTACAAGGTTTTCACGTTATGGATTATACAACATGTTTTTCTCCCTCCTTCTCTGGTGACTTTTCCATATTTTTCAAACCTCCTGGTTTGTTGGAACCATCCGAGTCTTTCATTAGTGCAAGCATGGTCCGCGTGACTTTTCCTTTGATGATTTGGATTGACGTCAAGTTTTGTTGTCATGTGTAGCTATCAGATGGGACCCTAGACATGATGTTAGCACGTGATTGCAGAGGTTATCGAGGGTGGTTTGGATCCACACCGCTCTGACTTCCGCAATCAACCACCAATTGCCATGTACTTCACAAGCTATACCATGGTTTCAATTGCAGAACCGCTCTAGGAGATTAACGTTCGGTCGCTTTTTATTTCCGCAATGAAGTGTGAGAGTCGATTAGTTTTGAAATCTGCGATCTGGGTGACCCTTCTACTTTAGTGCCACTGCTAAAGTTTTATCCATCTTCCAATTTTAAAATTCTTCTAACAATATTTAGAGATGGTGTCAATTTTTTATGTCCTTGAAAAGAAGATCAAACCAGTAATACTAACACACCCCAGTGCCTTTGTTTGGGCTATGGAGTATTTAATCACACCCAAACTAACTAATCTATAGCTGCACCCCAGTGCCTTTGTTGGGATATGGAATCTTATTGTTGATATACTGTATAAACAAATTGAAAAAGAAATGCTCTAATGACGAGCTTATTCAACACACTCCTACTCTAACCAGCTGAAATTGAATACTCAAGTATAAACAAATTTCCAAAATAACCAATCAAGCAACGAGGTTCTTGGCATGTCTTCATGTACATTGCTTAAAACATGAAAAGACAACAACGTACACAATGAAAATTCTAATGGTAGTTCATAGTTACTGCCACACACTTTGTGCATCATACCAACAACTACAATATTAGAGACCCCAGTTGAAATTGAATCCATCCAATCAGATATGGGATCATCAAGAACATGAGGAGACTTTGGCTGATCTAGAAGACTGAGTCAATGTTGTTTGAAATCTACTATATGAACAAGACTGGGTTGCTCCTGTCCTCATTGAAACAACTCATGAAAGTCATGTGATTCACAACCATTAAGGGCAACAAAACACTCTTGATATTGCTCATCTTGTTGTTTGAAATGAAAACATTGCTAGTTTTTTCTTGTTCTTGCTCCAGAATGTCATTTCCAGACTTATAGATTTCTTGTTTCTCAACGATTTATGGGGAATACAGATCCAAATCTACTATAGAAGAAGATTTGAAATGTTTATTTGGTAGCTCCCCTTCATAACCAGTAAATAGAGTGTGTTCAACTTCAAATAAATCATAAACATATGATAAAACTTCATGAAAAAATTGAGCAACAAATTGATCACAATCATGACTATCATTAGTTGCATCATTAACACAAAGCTGAAAAACCTTCTGCTGGAAACCCAAACTAAATAAGGATTTAACATCAACATTTATTACCTTCTCATCATCATTTTCAGTTTTAAAAGAATGTTGAAAGTCGTCCTGTTGTATAATAGAATTGGAAGAAGATACAATTGATAACGAATATTCTTCCTCTTCCTCAGCATTATCGTCCCCTTCATCTATACTACTAGAAGAACTAATAATTCGCTTTTGAATATAAGATCCAAATTCTTCACAACCGTTTTCAAAAAGTAAATTAGCAGGAAAAAAACCTTTTACAATGATCATTAAACGTTGCATGGAACTATTTCAGGGAAGATATGCTAGTAGGAGGAAAGGATCAGTATCATTCACGAGCATCTCCCTCTAATGAGTAAATGAACATATTCATTAATACATCCTCATGATGTATACCGAACTAATGCATGACTTCATGGAATGCAAGAAAATGATCTGTGGGGTTATCATCTCGATCTTCTCTAAATCTGGGCAAGTAATCACCCCACTCATCTATAGCAGGAACAACATTTGGAAAACCAGGAACAACAGAGAAATTAAAAGGAGCAAACCTCCGAGCCAAGATGGCTTCCATCTGAAAATATGACTTCTTGAAACTGTGGAGTCTCCAAATGATTATTTAACCATGGAGTCGCCAGGTGAATGATCTGCAGTCTGAATGTGTCTGGTCTTTGTTCACCATCAAAGATCAAATTTGATCATTGTCATTATCCTAGGGAAATATATTTCGTTACTTTGTTCTCGACAACGACGCTAGAAGATTTTGGTCCTAAAGTCTGCGCATGACTGCTAAAGGGAAGAGCTAGGCCAGCTCAAGTTTAGAATGATTGTTTTTTTTTTTTTTTGGTCAGTTAGAGGGTTGGTTTTACCAAGACAAGAGCATGATGGGGTTGGAAAAATGATATGGATGAGGGTCCTCCTTGGTTGGTGGCACAAAAATTTCAGACAAGTAAAATAATGGAGGTAAAACAAAGGGAAACAACAAACCACTCAATTAATAATCTGCTGCAAGAAGTTTAATACTTAAAATATCATTTAAGGACATCAAACATGTATAAAAAACGCAATTACTCCCACAAAATCTTCACCAAAGCATTTGTTGTTTAACAGGTTGCATATTAGTAAAGACAATTTATACAATAGTTGAAGGTTCTTTGCACAAATAAAAAAAATTGCATTTAAAAAAAAAAAAAAAAAAAAAAAAAAAAAACATGTAGATTTGGACAAAAACATTGTCATGAAGAGTATATTCACCAGGTAGAGATATTTAATCCAAGCATAGAACAGGTTCAACCAGCTGATTTATTGATCTTCTTTTCCCAAAAACTGAACCCTCAAAACATACAAAAACTACATATTTATCAGAGTTGTAGAGGCTCTCGTCCATTTGGGACTGAGTCTTAACTCTACACCATCAGTTGTGAAACAATTTATTAACTTAAATAAAACACTAATGGAGTATATTACGGTATACTTAGAGCTTGACTTAATAAAAAAGAGTAGTTCTTATCACACATAAAAGACCACTTATTAACTTAATCTAAAAGAGTCTTGAACTCAAAATGGCTAAAATTGTTGCTAGCAATGAAACTAGACTTATGTATATGCTGGAGTGAACTGAGATTTGACACAAAATGACTAGGAGTGACATAACTGAGTTTTGTATCGAGCGTTGGCATCTATGCGCATTGTTGGAGGCCAATGGGAGATAATTGGATGTGTTGGAAATGTTCTTCAAATTATCTTCTTTAGAAAGCAACAAGTCTTCTTGCGCTTTTTTGGAGTCTCTGATATTCCTTCTGCAACCTAGGTGTGTAGTTTCTCCAATTCCCAGTTGTGGTGTTGTAGGACTGGACCTGCAGCTTTATTTTATGCACCTATTAATTGTCACTGAGATGCTATCAGACAAGCAATATGATTCCTTTGACTGGCTCAACGTTCTTGGTTTGGAGTCGTTTAAAAACTTCAAAATATGCAATAAATGAGGATAAGCCACTTCGCAAATTCGACGTTTGGGAGATTTGGAGTGCAGAGTATACATATCTCCCAAAGGACCAAACTCTCGAAGTCATTAACCAACACCTTTTGCTAATTAACCTAGGATTAAGACTTTAATCATTTTGATGTTTCGACACTTTGGCACTTTGGAGCTATGGAGCTTTGGGGAACTATGTTTGCTCTGGATGAAAATCTCTTGGAGTGATAATCTCGCGGAGTCATTAATTCATTCTTATCCTAATCTAATTAACCTGAGATTAAGATATTTTTACCATTAAATATTTGGGGAGTTTGGGACTCCGGCTCTTCATCGTTCGAGATCTTTTGAATGTAGAGTTTGAGAATCTCCCAGAGTGACTTGGTAGTTTGGGGCTCTAGCACTTCGGGGCTCCAGCACTTCGAAGGTTTGGAGAAATGTGTTTGCTCTATATTGAAATCCTCCGGAGTGGCGATCTCCTGGTTCTGACATGGCCATATGATGTCACAATCGTTGACGTGTCACAAAAAGAGAGTGACACGTGTCACCTAAAAATGAGCAGATGACGTGCCCAAAGTACCAAAAATGAGTGCCACTTGTCATGACAGATGAATGCCACACATCTCAAGAGATGAATTTCGCGTGTCTCAGGATTTTCAACGTTCAGAGCTCCGACGAATTGTTTTTTCTTTGGGTTGAAATCTCTCGGAGTGACAATCTCGTGGAGTCATTAACCAATGCTTATGCTAATTAACTCGAGATTAATATATCATATCATTAAGCATTTCGGGACTTCAGGACTCCGGATCTTTGGGGTTCGGGAGCTTTGGAATGCCGAGTATACATATCTCTCGGAGTGGCGATCTCCCAGATATGACGTGGCCATATGATGTCATAGTCGCTGACGTGTAAATAAAATAAGAGTGACATGTGTCACCTGGAAAAGAGTAGATGGCATAACCAATATACTAGAAATGAGTGCCATGTGTCATCTGGAATCAACTGATAGGTGGTATATGACATCATCTAAAAAATACTCTGGCATTTCGACGCTTCGGTACTTCGAGGCTTTGTGCTTGTTCTAGACCAAAACCTCCCGGATAAACAAACTCGCGAAGTGACGTGGCAGTGAGGGTCCACTTCGACACTTTGGGGCTCTGGTACTTCGAGGGTTCGCTAGAACTGTATTGAAATCTCTCAGAGTGATAATCTCCTGGATTGAAACTGCATATGATTTTTGTTAAACCTTGCGTGATTTTGAAAACCTCGAATGCACGAGAGTCGTTGATCTTGATTAACTGTTGGATCTCCACCGTTGAACATTTAACATGTTTGTTTGCTCACAATTTAAGCCTGAAATGGATTGTTGCGTCTTTCCTTTTGGATGTTTCATGTGCATACAAAGGACTTTGTCTACCTGCTACATGCTCAATTAGTGATAAACATGATGACAAATATTTCAAACCCAAACCACGACATGCAATTATCCTTCAAGAAAACAGAAATAATTTGTGCAAATAATCAATCAAGAAAGACAATGATAAAAACAGAGTCATTGTAATGGGAAACCGACTTAACCAACTAGAAGAGGAATTATTTCAATGAAGGTATGGGGACATGAGACAGGAGGGGCACGGGTGGAGACTTAGGTCTCAACAATTACTATGGGTAGACAACTATACAAGATACCAAAGGTAGCTCCACCTACCACAATTTCTTTGGTCTCAACTAAGCAGTGCAGGAAGGTCATCTCCCATATTGGGAAATTTATTCTCTTCATGATTCGCTCTCATAGTGAGCAAAAGGTCATAGCCACATCCATGGCCTCCACACAGGGCTCCTCTATGCAACAGAAGCAAGAGGAAAAATTCATGAAAGAATATCATGACATCCTCATCTTTCTCACTGAGGTGCCTCTGTAATGTCAGGTCAAGCATTCAATTGAGCTAACCCCTGGAACACCTTTGCTTAATAGGCAAGTGTATCAACGCTCTCTTATGGAAAATGAGGAAATCAAGTGCCAAATTCAAGATCTTCTCAAAAAAGGGCACATTCGACCAAGATCCTCACTCTACGGAAGTCTAATTGTGCTCGTATAGAAGAAAGATGGGACATAGCGACTATGTATTAATCATAGTGCTCGTATAGAAGAAAGATGGGACATAGCGACTATGTATTAATCATAAATATCTGAACAAAATCAGAGTGAGGAACCAGTACCCAATTCCATGAATTGACTACCTTATTGACTAGTTAAAGGGGTCCAAGTACTTTAGTAAGATTGATATGAATTTCGGACACCATTATGCCCCCATAGAACATACTAATGTATGGAAGACTACTTTCAAGTCTAAAGAAGATCTTTTTGAGTGGTTGGTAATGCCCTTTGGCTTGACAAATTCCCCAACAACTTTCATGAGGTTGATAGATGACATCTTGGGACCATTCACCAATTCCTTTGTGGTTGTATATCTAGATGACATCCTCATCTTCAACAAGAGTTGGGAAGAACACTTACAACACATTCAGTAGGTCCTCCACACTCTCTGGCAACAAAAGATATAAGCTAACTTAGAGAAATGCCCCTTCGTCATGAATAAGGTCCAATACCTTGGATACATTATAGATGAGCATGGTGTGCATGTTGATTCTTAGGCTTCAAAGCTTCTTAGGCCTTGCCAACTTCTATCGTAGATTTGTATTGGGGTTCTCCCATATCACATGGGCTCATAGCCAAGTGACCAAGGGTAGTTGCTTCACCAAATTTGAGTGGGGTAGATCACAACAAAAATCCTTTGATGATTTGAAACATCGCTTATGATTAGCCCCCGTGATCGCCTTACCCGATCGGTAAAAACCATTTGAGATTGAGATAGATGCTTCCAATTATGGTGTTGGTGACGTTCTCACTCAACACAGTCATCATATGGCCAATCATGGTGAGGCACTCTCAGATGTCGTCCGTAAGTACCGCACCTGTGAAAAAGAAATGTATTCCATCGTACAATCATGCCGCCAATGGAAGCATTGCATTCTAGGGAAGGAGACAATCATCCATATGGATCACAAACCTCTGCAGTTCATGCAGACACAAGGAAAATTGCAGAATGACCACCATCAAAAGTGGTCCACGTACCTGTAGTAGTTTTACCTCAAGATTAAGTATAAGAAAGGGAGCACCAATCACATTGTTGATTGCCTCATTCAACCTCCAATTGCAACACTAACCATGGTGCTCGACTCTTGCGAGCATGAGACCTTCGGGCGGTCCCAACTTTATAATAGTGGTCCTGACTTTGCTGCACCTATCAGATGTTGGGAACAGGATCAATCATTGCCGACTTTCATATTCTGGATGGACTGTTATTCCATCTGGGTCATATATATGTTCCTTCAAGCGAATGTGCAAAGCTAATTTTGAAATCCCACTACAGTCGGGTGGCAAGACACTTTGGCATGGAGAAAATAGTGGCAATACTACAGAACAATTTCTATTGGTTGAAGCTTCAACAGGATGTTAGTAAGTATATTAAATCATACACTGGCTGCTCCATTGCCAAGCCACCCAATAAAAAATAATGATTCTATACCCCTTTTCCTACTCCCGACGGGCCCTAGGAATCCATCTCGATGGAATACATGTCAGGTCTTCCCTCAACCAATCATGGAAATAACTGTGTATTCACGGTGGTTGATCGATTCTCTATTATGGCCATTATGACCACCCATAAGAAGAGTATCATAGCTGAGGGCACTGCCAAGCTATTCTTCGAGCATGTATGGGCACACTTTGGACTACCACAGACCATCATATCAGATCGGGCCAACTTATTCTTAAGCACATTCTGGTCGAGCCTCTGGGCGTTGTTGGACACAAAGCTCACCAAATCCACTGCCTTCCACCCTCAGACTGATGGATAGACAAAGGTCATCAATAGGATGATTGTGCATATCTTGCACATATACAACTCCAAGTATCTATGCACATGGGATGAGAGTCTTCCTTAGGTCCAACACAACTACAACATATCCCTCCATAGCTCGAACAACCACATCCCTTTTCAGGTGGGCCTGGGATTTCAACCATTGGGCCCCATTGAAGTAGCACTAGCCCTTGCATCCACATAAGAAGAATCTTCCCATGCTCAATCTGAGGATGACAAAGCCACCAAATTCAATGAATGGATTTTGCACAACCGCCAACAAGTCCATGATATTTTGCAAAAATCCAATGCTAAATACAAGCAATGTTGTGATCAACATTGGGTTCCCCACAAGTTTCAGGTGGGAGCCAAAGTTTGGTTACATTTGCAGAAAGAGTGCCTTACAAGACCCCATCGAAAGTTGCGACCACTTTTCTATGGACCTTACACCATCACAAAGGTTGTGGGAGATAATGCTTTTGAGTTAAGTATTCCCCCCTTCCTTGGCTTCCACCTAGTATTCAATGTGGACCTCTTTCAACCATATTTTCCCCCACTACTGGACACATCAGAAGTGGAAAAGCAATTGTGACACCTAAAATATCAACCCTGAATACATGGAACATGGAACCATTGATCGGATCATGAACACACATGCTAATGGCACTCACCAACATAAGATCCAACTCTATCAGGTTGTCAAAGCAAGGCAACTACTGCACCAAGGAAAGTGGCTCACCAACGTCAAGTTCAACAGAAGTTGACTCCATTTGATGGAGGCACTCAATGAAATTGAGACCATTTCTTCCTAAGGGGGGAGAACTAATCTAGGTGGACATCGGTAGCCACCCACCTATTCCACTGGCTCAAAATATGGTTTCCATCTTGGCAGTTTTTCTACAAATTTTCGGGTCCCAAACTTCCAGGGCCATTTTGATGCCCTAAACGATGTTTTTTTTTTGGCTCTATAGTGCCTAACATGTAGGTGAAGGTAGATGCTAGGACAAAGGAAATTTGTACTCAGCTAGGCCTTTCCGATGGGGTATCGAGTGCACCAAACAAAGATTGTATGCAAAAGTTGTGCCCTAGGGAAGTTGATGTATCAACTACCCCCATCAGGGCCCACAAACCTTTTTGTGTTTCGTCTCTTGGGGTTATAGTTTTTGATGTTTATAGTTTTATCATTTATGATTTATGTTAAAAAGGTCTTTGGAGCCTCATTGTAATCATCTTCTTGCAATTGTGTGTAGTTGTCACATCTCTTCTCAGAGATAAGCTACCATCATTCTAGCTAGTTCATCTCACTCTGTATTTTCTTTTACAGTCTCTGCATATTTCATTCTTTAATAGAAATTGAGTATTATTGTATCTATGTGTTTCTATCATATTTTTGTGTTTCATTTCGTTCCCTCATAAATTCAGATCAATAGAGTTTCCAAACACTGCTAGATGAGAGATGTTGCGCTCTTTTGATAATTCCAAACCTTCATACAGAGCATAAGCCTCAACGATGTTATTTGTTGTAGTCCCTAAACCCCAGGTAGGTGTAAGTCCAAGCCTCCTCTTAACTCGTAAGGTTATATTCTTTGTGCCTAACGAATCATAGGCTAGGTTATCCCTAAGCCACTGAAGCAAGAGAAAGGACAGAACCTGCCCTAAGCAATCGATGTTACCTCTACCCTATTCTATGCCCGGTCATTCTCCCTACAATTAACAACTACTTTAAACCCTTGGTCCACTTCAACTCTTGGCCCACTAAAGAGAGAAACCCTTGTCCCAACGTTCCTATAGAAGAGTCTCACCTTTGGCGCAAAGGTTGAAAGGCATCTGGTGAGAGGTTACTAGCTGAAGGCTTCTGTTTACGGTTTAATGGCTCCTTGTTACAGGAAAAAGGCTAGAGGTTCAAGGCTCAAGGCATATGTCGAGTAAGGGGGCCTAGAGTGACTGTTGAAAGGTTTCTGGCAAAAGGTGGAGAGGGAAAAGGATGAAGTGACTGACTAAAGTTTGAAGGCTCCTAGAAGGGTAAAGGCTTATGGCCTGCATGAATGGCCTAGAGGGAAGGTTATATCCTCAACCTCAAGGCCTATGTATTAACAACCTGCTCCTAAGACAAGGAGAAGAGGCTAAGAATCTCTAGTTGTTCCTATGTGCTTGCGCTCAACCCCATTCTGTTACAGGTTTGTAAGGCACTATAAACCCCCTCTTGAGGCCTGCTTCTCTACAAAAGGAATCAAAATCATTAGAAGTATACTGCCCTCCATTGTCTGATCTCAGTACCTTGATATTCCTACATGTCTGGTTCTTTATAAGAGCTTTGAAAATCTCTGTATCAATGTCGTAAATACTGACTCCATTAACATCTCTTGATGCCACGGGGTGTTCTTTCACTAAGGTGCCAAGAAAAGTAGTTTCATGAATGCCTGCAACTCTTTCTTGGTGAGAATCCAAGCAACTTATGTAGTAATGGACTAGAATATTACCTCTGCGATCAAGAAGACTCCCACCCACACATGCCACCCCAATTGAAATTAACATACATTATATTAAATTAAATGTTATATATAAAAAAATATTTAATTTGATTTTTTTTTTCTTTATTAAAGAGAGTTTATTAATTTTAGAGTACAACAAATATTATCCTTAAGAAAATTCATACTTAATAAAAAAAAAATTGAAATATCTTGTTTAAAAAAAGATGATTTATCTTATTAACATCCATTTAAATTAATTTATCTTTTTGAATATAAGTTAAGTCTTTTTATAATAGAGGGAAACCAACTCGTAAGTTTTCCTCTCTTAAAATCCAAACATCTTCTCTTACACACAAAGGGATCTATGCTCATCGTAAGTTGTTTGCATAGCAATGCCCGATCTCAATCACTAATCCATAACCCAACAAATAAACGCCACTTATAAAATTAATTAATTAATGATATTTTAATTTTAATTATAGACTTTTTTGAGCTCGCTAGACTTACATGGAGCAAGATACATCACTAAATCAAACCTTAACATGTATGATTTTTATTAGAATGATAACTTCTAATATTATCACAAGTAGGGTTGTTACAATTTTCAGGTTTAGTTTTTATTATATTTGTTTGATTAAGAAAAGTGAGTGTATTTTATAGTGTTAGGTAGAAGATATGTACCATGTTTATAAATTAAATTAGCATATTTCTAAACAGGTAAATGGAAATGCCAAAATAATTTGAGGGAAGTTTTGATATTAATGTTGTTAATTAGAGTTTCCGAGGTGTAGGACAGTCAGTGACAGAGTGTGTTGTTAAGCCACTCTGTGATGTTAAAGTCATCAGTTCAAAACCTGTAGGGACAAAAAATCCAGCCATGTTAAGGGTTGGTGTGGCTTAGGCCGAGTGTGATCCCTGGGTGATTTTGACAGCTTAGATGCCCTTGAGTTGCATTTTCTTAGCCACAGGTTAGTCCCACGAGTCACGGACAAACTAACAAACAAAAAAAAAATATTGTTAATTAGAATCATAAAGATATTGCAAAATAAAAGATCTAATTTGAAGTTGGTTCACTATTTTGATGATGACCTCTTACAATAACTGTCAAATTGGTGAAAAGATTATACCAGAGAGTGTAAATCCACGTAGACTCAAGAACTTGATACATATTCTAGAAGAAATTCTATAATCAAATGTATTATCTATAAGCTATGATTTTATTTTAAAGATGATAATGAAGATTCAATGACATTAGAATTTAAAAATAGTATGTTTTGGTCTCATACCTTTTGGTGGATAAAAGATTTAATGATAATATTTGTATTCATAAATTAAAAAGTTATAAAAATAATATTTAGTTTTATGAAATTTTATAATTAAATGTAAAAAAATTAAAATAATAATATGATGATGAAATCAATTTTGATTTATTGAACCTTATAAAAGGTAAAAAATACTTAACTTTAAACTTTTATTTCTATATTCAAACAACTTAAAAAAAAAGTGTTTCTAAATTACCATATATATATATATATATAGTGGATCTAGTTAATTATAAAATATTCATACATGTCAATTGTGTTTATCTCGAGTTGTTTGTGGTGAGGGGTGTTCCCCCCACCTAGGTTCAATTCCCGCAAGTGACATGTTTGGTTATATTGATTGTTGTTTCACACAACATGGGGTAGGCAAGGGATAGATAGCTTGATCGATGGAATTATTGATTTGAAGATGTCTTGAGCAATGGAAGAACTATTGCTTTAGAGATTAATTACTTGTGGGTAGGTAAGTTTCATTGAATAAGCTAGTAGAGGTAGGCAGGTTATACCACTTCATCTAGCACTATTGATCTTGGACTTGTTATTCGTGGACCATTTGATTTGTCCCATTTGATATGGCATTATTGATCTGGCATAAAAGGATTAGTAGGTCAAACTTGCTTGAAGTAAGGTAGTAGAGAGTCACTCTTTGTAGGCAGGTTAGGATTCTTGGTTCATGCATTAGAGAGTCAGTATTTGTAGGCAGGTTAGGATGCTTGGTTCAGGCTGGATAGCTCTGGCACATACTTGTTTCACGGGACACAGTTTCATGAGGACAACTTTATCTTGGACCAATGGTTCTTGGCCCATTTCATCTGGCACTAATTTGATCATGTGCCACTGGTTTGGGTTAGACTGTTTCATTTGGTACAACATCCAGGTAATACTATTTCATTGTTCTTGGAAAACTTCCGCTTCCATTTATACCAAAGGAACCTCAGAGTGGCCTCGTGGACTTCCAAAATAGCATGGAAGTGACAGCGAACGACATTTATAGATACATAGAAGAGCACTCGTCGAAGTGTTTGGTTGTGTAGGGTGAATAACAATTGCCTATGAGTATTACTCCATAGCCATCATTCGAGGCATACTGAATCTTCTGGAAGATAGCGATAGCTCGAGAGTACAAAGAACAGATGTTGCGGTGAGACCTATTGATCCTAAGCTAAAGTCGTGATGCTTCTTCATTCCTACTCGTGGTTGAGACATCCATAGTGATGATGTTTAATATAATATTTCCAGCGCTTCTTATAGTAACACATTTCGCTAGTTTTGAATGATGACAACATTTTCCTTCCAGGATTGATTCATTCGATTGGTGAAGTCAAGCATCTTGCACCCCTATCTTGCATGACCAATGCATTTCACACTAGCACTTTCGGGATGGAGATTTCGGATTCCCTCTCGGTAGAGCACTTAATATTGCATTCATGTTGGGATTGATCACACCGAATCTACATTATTAGGGAACTCGGATCGAGAACAAGTAATGGAAGTCAGTTAGGCCATGGAAATTACATATTGTTCACTGGGAAAACCCAGAGAAGTAAGCAAGTTGGTAAGTTGCATTTACGCAAATTAGTTGCACCGATCCCTCCGCGTCACCCAATGAATATAACTGCTCACCATTAGCCAATCGTAACGGGATATGTGACCAGCATTACACCTCACATATTGATTTGGTTTTCAAAGCAGTGATAGGCCCCTAAGTGCAGAAATAACAATCCCCCAATTAAATGACTATTGATTTTCTCTCTGGTAAATAATTCTCAATAGTAAGTCGGTCTTAAATGAACACACTATCATAAAAATCTTAGATTTCTACAAAATCTGATTTACCCTGGGTACCATCCTCGAAATGAGGGAAAGTACCCGATATGTTTCCCCAGAAATTCTTCCCTTGAAATATATATATATATATATATATAGCATAACAACTCATTAATTAAAAATTTATTTATTTAATTTATTTTTTAATATTTTAATATTCTTTTAAACTTTAAATTCATACACATAGATATAAACTTAATTTAAAACCATATAAATTAAGCAATATTCTAATTAAAAATACATCATAATCATCAACAATATACTTTTATCCTTGTCCTTGAATTTTATTTTAAAATTACTACTAGAAAATCATTTTTGAAAATATGTTTCAAAGTAAACATTTACATCAGATATTTTGATAACCATGTTGAATAGCCAAATGATTTATTTTTTACTTTTCACCTTATCCTTGAATTTCAAGATTCTTATTCACACTCAAGCTTTTATGTGTTTTAAACCATTTACCTAAAACATTTAAATAATAATTTGCTTAAATATTTAAATGATTTTTTCATGACTTCTAACCTTATCTTTGAATTTTAGGATGACTACTCACGCTCGTTTTCTAAAAACACGTAGAGAAATAAACATTTACTTAAGATATTCCACTATAAATTTGTTTGAATGTCTATATGATATTACACTCACGATTTTTCTAGAAACATGTATAGAAATAAACATTTACTTAAGATATTCCACTATCAATTTGTTTGAATATCTATATGATATTTGTTATTTTGTTTTGTAATTAATGTTTTTTATTTAATAAAAAAATTATTCTTAATTCTAAAAGTTTAATTTCAATTATAATTAGTTTGAATAAATTACTTAATAAGCTTAATAAGATGATTTTTTATGGACTTGATCTTGAGACTTTTTACATTATAATCACAACACTTATCCACTCGAGTTAACTTATTAGGCTATTTTTTTTTGCGGAATCAACAAGTAGTCAGACACTTACTCGTGTGACATGGGGTCGTGTTATCTGACTGCTACTACTATAATCTCAAGCATGTCAATGCGACCCATCACACAACACACAAGGCAAGTCAAGGGTTTTGAACCACTGACTTCACATTATGGAGTGCTTTAACAATACACTTTATCATTGAATATTCTACACCATCAGAACTAACCCACCGAGATATTCTATTATAAGCTTTTATAATTATTAATTTTTTTTAATTTTTTTTATGAATTTTTTTTTTAGATTAATTGTATAGAATATTTAATACTCAATTTATTTCCTATCTCTTAATTCTCATATGTGTCATTCACAATGCTTTATCTCTTATTTCTCATATGTGTCATTCACAATGCTTAATTTCAATTTCAATGGTTTCATTAAAAAGTCCTCAAGATTGAAAATAGAAATATTAATCACATAATATCATTCTTGTAAATCGAAGAAGTTAGACTAAAAGTATAAAAACAAGGGTTGCATGGCAACTTAGTCCTTGCCAAACCCGGTCTTTAGTTTGTTTAATTTAAATGATAATTTATCATGCAATTATGTTTATGTAAATGTATTATGGACAAATAGTAAGGTTTAAATTTTGAAGCTATGAGATAGTTTTGTATTTGATATGACTACAACGGCTTGAATTTTGTGCTCAAAATTTTTCGTTCTTAATGGTATTGGGGTAATGTATCTATGAGTTAAATAATTGTATAAGTATCAATTTTTGGTCTTCAACCAATTTTGTTTTGGTTTCAATCTTTGTATTAGAAGTATGTAAATATGCAATGTCATCTTACTTTTTGTTTTAG
>JZKD02S2178669.1:14360-33279 GCA_000966675.3 Picea glauca | reverse complement strand
AAGGTCGCAGATCTAATGGTAGAGATTATGTTAGGGTTTTTGCCCTAGAAGGAAACCCTCTTTTATGAGGGAAATGTATTGCGGCTATGTACAAGGGTGAATATTGTATTCTGAGTGAGGAGACTGTGAGAGAAAGAAGAGGAAGTTACAACGGGTTTTTGCTGTAGGCTGTATCCCTTCATTTGTTGGATAATAATAAAGAAAGGACCTGGCAATTTCTCTGGTGGATGTAGCCCACACTGGTTGAACCACGTAAATCTGTGTCTCTCTTGTATTGTGTGTCTTCTGTGTTTTTTGTTTCTGCATTTGTTTTATTTTATTGCTCCGCAGTCCTGTTTTTCTAACACCTTTTTGGAACCTACCAGTGTTACATTCCCAACCCAGGCTGCAACAAAGAGTAATATTATTGATGTACATGGTCACATAGATCCACTTTGTATTAGTTCATGGTTACATTGTTATCATATTGTAGCTCCACTATGTAAAACCTCATGGCTACAACTTGATCGAATCATCGAGGTATGGATCCACATTGTATGTTCAGTGGTCATATCTTTAGTCAGTATTTTCTTGGATCCGCAGTGTATTGGTAGGTGACCATGCGTTAAGTCTATTTGTATCGAGCATGGGTATGCCTACCTAAGGAATGATATATATACTCTTTGATGTTTGTTTTGCAGCTTCCATCTTACTCTCTTTTTTAGTACCCCTTGCACATATAAAATGTTTCATCCATCAATTCCCTTCTGATCTCACAGTTTAGGGGGAAATGTATTACATGAAAAATTTGCACATTGCCTAGTGTCATACTAAGTTTCGCACTTATGTATTTATTTCATTAAGTGTCACACTTATGTATAGTTTTGTTGTTGAGTGTCGTAGTTCCAAAATGACACTTTTCTAAGTGTCACATTTATTTTTCATTACTATGACACCATGGAATAACACTTTTTCATCATCCCTAACCATTGAACAGAATAAAAACCCATTTTGAAGGTCTAAAGCATGCCTTTTACACTCTTTTTTTGGCTTAGTTGGAGCATTGATGTCCCCTTGCCATGGCTTAAGGAGCATCACCGATTGGGTGACACCCCTAGATAGACCATTTGGGAGTGTCAATGATGCCCTATCACAAGAATTTAGGGAGCGTCACTCCTATTGGGGTGGTTTTAACCAATCCCACCTTTTTCTATGGGACAATTATAAGGATCTATGGGATTATGGATAAAGGATGAGTCATGGCTTCGATTCCCTCCACTTTGATTAATCGACACTAACTCATGGAAGAAATATCTCAACCTTCCCTTGATTCCCTATGTTTTTTAAACCTCCCAAGCTCCTATATAAACAAGGCATCTCAAGGTTAATGGGGATTCATGATAGAGAATAGTTTGAGAGATATCAAACCTTTGATCTCAAACTTTAGAAGGTATCCTGAAAATGCATATTTAGGGGCTTGAAAGGAGAAGCATGGAGGAAGGCTTGTAGTGCATCATGATTGTAATTTCTATTTTTTCTCATACCAATAAACTTGGCCTATTTCCTTATTTCTGTCTTGTTTTAGTTTATGTATGAATGATTGTAACCTAGTTAGGATAACTTTGATCTAATTTGTTACAAGAAGTAGAAGAGGAGTATAGTTCCATTTATTTTTAGGTAGAATACGTTTGGAGAGGAACGGGATCCAACCTAGGAACAAAAAGTAGTAGTAAGGACAACCGATGTAAAAAGGTGCCTCATTCTCTTCCTTCTTATCTCTTATTTCATGTGTAAATAGGTGGAAACAAGGAATGCTAGTGTCCATTTGTTCCAATTTTTCTTACTTGAAGAAAACCTATCTAAGGGGAGCTCAACTTGTCTATAGGGTGAGATTTATAACAAATCCAAGCATCATCCCAAAAAGAGAGTCTTGGTGCCTTCCCTCACCTCCAAAAAACAATTATTATGAATGTGATGTTTTCTTTTTCAGGTGACATTCCAGATCAGAGAGCCGGAGGTGGTGCATGAAAGTCTGATGAGATTCTATGACTTTGTGAGAGGACAATAATTCATATGTCATAGGTGGTTCTAGATAGTATCTTTGGAATTTATCCAACGCCACCAAGTTTTGGCGCCAAGGACAGAGCAAAGGAATTTTAGATCCGAAAATCCAAGGCCACCCTTAAGCTTGGGGAGGCAGAGCTTATCCAAGGCCACTAGAGCCCACTTATTTTCTTTGCGAGCTCCTCCCCATATAAAATACCTTTGGAGGATTCAAACAACATTTAGGATTTCTTTGGGAGTTCCAAGGGTAGAGAACAAGTGGAGAAACATTGTGTGGAGGACAAACTTGAGTAAGACCAAGCACCCTATTGTGTTGAGTGTTCTAAAGGACCCATTGGCTAGTTTCTTGTTCATTCTTGAAAGAAGGTTTTCCCATGAATAAATTTCCATCCAATTGTTGATGAGAAGTGTGCCAAGGTATTTAGATGGAAGGGAGATACTTTGGAAACCAAGAATCCTACAAATATGAGCCTCTATAGCAAGGGAAATGTTAAAGAATAAATTTTTATATTTTGAGAGATTTATAGTGGTATTTGAAGCATCCATGAAATTTGAGAGGACCAATTAGATAGGATTGGCTTCTATAGTTGTAGGTTGATCCATTATACTTGTGGCATATAAAAATTTCTAGTGCAATATGGGTAGATCCTCACCATGAATTCTCAAGCCCTTAATTATGTTCTCTCCTATAGCCTCTTTAATAGATCTGCCAAGATATTATGCCATTAAGATGAATAGGAAGGGTGAGAGAAGATCTCCCTGCTTAATACCATGGAAGGGGAAGAAGGTGGAGGAAGGGAAACCATTGAATAGGATCGAGAGTAAGGTAGAGGAGGTGAGGGAAAGCACCCATTTGATCCATGAGGGGGGAAATCCAAAGGAACAAAGAGAATGATGAATATATTTCCAACTCAATTTGTCAATCACTTTTGACATGTCTAGTTTTATTAACATTCCATGTGTTTTGGAGGATTTAAGAGAGTAAATAACCTCATAGAAGGGGATGATCCCATCTAAAATTTTATGCCCCACCACATAGCCATTTTTCTCTTGAGATATGAGAAAAGGGAGGAGAGCCTTCAGGCGATTTGCAATGACTTTCGTGATGATTTTGTAAACCACGTTGAAGAGAGAAATTGGGAAAAAATTGTTGAGGTATTCCAATTTATCCTCCTTTGAAATGAGGACTAAGAAGGTAATTTAGAACTAGACGTACATTAGAGAATTGAAAAGATTCTTCCACTAAATTACAAACGTCAATTTTTTATGATAGGCCAACAATTTTGGAAGAAATCTGAGGTGAAGCCATCGGGGCCTGGCAATTTACACTTATGTATTTCAAAGATCGCTTTCTCTACTTCCTCAGGAGAGATGGGTTGCATGAGGGCTTAATTCTGTTTTGGAGAAACTAGATGTAGAATGTGTCACGTGATTTTATGAATTGGAGGACTTTGCTTTACTTCTGGATCAGTGAGGATTTTCGGGAATAAATTGAGCTCAATGTCGAAATGCTTAGTCAGTTTGTTTCCCTGACTATATTTTGAAGAGGTGATGTGATTGTGGTGCCTCCTTTGAATCATGGACCTAATAATGGAAGAACTTGGTGTTTTTCCCTCTCTGTGAGCCATTTGATCCAAGATTTTTGTCTCCATAACAACTCCTCTTTCCTATCCCTGTCATCAATTTTTTATTTCAATTATGTCTCTTATTTTATTAGTTGATTTGTTCTTCCTTCCTGTATCATTTCTTATTGTACTTGTCCCATATGAGTGGCCAACTCCTTTTTTTCTTGGAATATATTTCCAAATTCGTCCTTGTTCCATATTTTTAGGTTTTGTTTAATATACTTGAGATTTTTTTGAAACATGTACATTGGTGATCATCAATTGGGATTGCATTCTTACCACCAAGATTTGATATTGTTCTAGAATTTAGGATGGTCAAGCCAAAATATTTCAAAACAAAAAGGTTGATTGAGGGGGCTTCCTTGGAGATCCAAATTGAGAATGATGGGCCAATGTTATCATCCCCCATAAGGAAGAATGGAGGTTGACTAGCATGATCAATTTTGAGGCCAGAAAATGATCAATCTTAGAGGCAACCTGATGTTGTCCCCTTCAACGGTTTTTCCAAGTGTGTAGACCATTGATAGTCTCTAGATCCACCAATTTAAGGAGATGAATGGTGTCAATAAATGATTGAGATTCATGGTCGAGTCTTCTTATAACTCCTTTCTTTTCAGCCAAGGAGGTGATTATGTTGAAGTCCCAGCCAATGAGCATTGTTTATGATTGACATCAAGTTTTGGATGGAGTTGAGAAAATGGAGCTTATATGAAGTAATATTGGGGCCATATACGTTGGTGAGAAATCTAGATTGAGAGGATCCTACAAGAGAAAAGTGAGCAATGGAGGAATGCTCAGTGGTGAAGAAGTTGGACATAGTGATTTCAATATGGTTTCAGAGAAGGGATATACCTCCTGCTACTCCCTTTGCATCAAGACCCATGGCTTGAGATCCTTTCTAGCTATGATGGGCAAGGGATTATAAGGTTTTGAGGGAATTTTGTTTCTTGAATCATTACTATAGATGATATTTCCTTGATAATTATATGCATGAGAAGCATGTGCATGGTTTTATCATTGAAGTCTTGGATATTCCAAGAGATGATATTCATGAGAGATGAGGGGGGTTGGGTGGGAACTTGTCCTTCATCAAGGAAACACGATATTAGTTGACTAATATCTCACCTAGTTCTTGGAGAAGGCACTTATTTATTATTTGACCTCATTTCTTTTACTCTTTAGGGGCTTTAGGTTGATAAAAGGAAGAGTGTGATTTAATTCCTATAGAAGGGACAAAGGGATTAACTTTGGATGTTGGGTATTTGAGGATCTAATTACATATTAGGCCGTACTTCAGAAAATGGAATGATTGCTCAAGGATGGAACGTAGGTATTGGCACTTAGAGGATGTTGCTATAGAGTGTATATCAATATCCCTATGATCCATTTCCTCATCTTCATCCAAGTCAAGCTATTCAGGGGTGTCATATTTCATATCCTCTTCTTCATCATTGGGGTTCAAGGAATCCTAGTTCAATTTTTTTCAATTATTATCTTTGTATTTTGGGTTTTTCTCTTCTGTAGGGTTTGTACCTTTCTAATATCTAGTCTTTGGGTTTATTTCTTTAATAACCTCACCTTGGGAAAGAGATTTGAAGGCATGACTATATTTGATGCCCATGTTAAGATTGGGAGGGACAAGGTTTATTCATGATTTTTTCCTCATTGAGACTTGTTCAAAAAATTCAACATCTCTTGTGGGGAGGATGTGAATGTGTGTGCCTAGGCATTCAAGGGGAAATTGTGAAAAATATGGTCATGCTCATGAAAACGCCTGCATTGGAAAGGGATGTTCCCATAGTCCATGGTTTGTACCCATTCATTGTCTTGATATTATAGACTGATCGAGTCTCATAGGGCCTTGGTAAGATTCATGTAGCCACAGATCCAAGCATAGGACGTGTATCAACATATTTTGGTGGTGTTCGAGTTTTTCAAAAAAAGTGTCAAGAGTATTTCCAATGCCTTTGAGAATTTGTTCACCCCAAAACTCTTGCAACAAAGAGTATATTTGGATCCAAACAAGGGAAACAATAAATTCATATTTTTCTAGGCTAAATCATTCCATCCATGGGAGGAAGTGAATCCATGTCGAGTTGAATAAATAAGGTTAATTCTTGAAGACTCAATTGTGGTCCTCCAGATTGGAAAAAATAGATGTGAAGAAGCCCTTAGAGCCCATTTTGAGGTCTATTTGAACCTTGGATTTCCATGTTGTTCTAATCCACCAAATGAGGGATTTCTCAGTGGGGAAAATGCCCATGAATTTTCCAATCAAGGCATTGTCTTGCATAAATTAAATGTAGTTTCTGATTCTAGTTTTTTTTATTTCACATTTTGAATCCTTAGTAGCCTTTGGAAAGAAACTTGTTTTGGAGTTGGGATTGTTGGTTGCTTGTTTCTTTTGGTTTTGAGTTGTGAGTTGATCTATAGTTTCTCTTTACTTAAATTTCCCATATCTCGATGCATTGATTTCTTTGCGAGTACGATTAGGTTGATTTGATGTAGGATCAAGGGAGTCATTTCAGTGACCTACTAGAACTTGATTGTAGGAGGGAGCAATGCTTCCTCCTCCAGTCACTACCATGAGAGGAAGGGATTAACCCTCAATGTTAGTAACAAACCCACACCTAGAACATCCTCCCCCACCTCTTAGTCTCATTCCCTATTGGCTTTATGTTACTAAACTTTGGCAGTGCCTCCAAGGAAAACCTAGACTCAACAAGATTTGGAGGTGACTTTCATAGTAACATAGGGAATATCATGAGAATCTATACCATATACATAATAATTGAAAGAAATAATGTGGATAAACTTCAAGCGTTGGATATAAGTCTCAACAGAGCAATCAAAGAAGGGTTTTGAATGCTAATTGTTGAAGGGGACTCCCAATGCATCATCAACATCCTCAAAAAAATTCAATGTGGATCCTCCTTGAGAAAAATCATAACCATATGGAGGCTAGAAAACACCATGGAGCACATCCAATCTCTACTCTCCAAGGTTGAAGATATTATCCCCTCACATGTCAAGCAGTCTACCGACAAACTTATAGACAAACTAACTAATGAGGCAATCCTCGGAGAGAACAATCCTCAGGACAAGGTATGGAACTCTTTTTCACTCTCTCCCATTCACTCTAATTGTTGGAATAGATCCCAAGTGGATATTTCCCCCTGTATCGGGAAATAGGGAAGTGCTCGGTAGTGGGGTCTCTCCCCAAGGAGAGTCACCACCTATCAACCATGATAACAATCGTCGGCCCACTTTGGGTGCTCTCATTAATCCCTCATATGCAACATTATTTCTCCACCTGGGTGCTCCTCATGACCTCCCTCACTCAACATCATTCCATCACCATATTTTTCTCAATGAAACTCCGCTAGTACCTTTTCATCTCCACGCTTGTCCTTCCCATGTCTTAGGCTCCAGAGGCTCCCTCACCTAATTCATATGACTCTAATTATGGTTAACTATGGGATCTATTTCTAATCCTGGTGACATAATGTCCTCTTATTATTCTTCTCCCTGAGGCCTTCTCTCATGTTTAAATCCTTTGTTTCCCCTTTTCTCCCTCTACACCCATTTTTTCCCTCACCCCCCATTGAACCCATGCCTCATTCCCATCTTGGGGTACCTTGCTTTTTGTTCACCCCATCCCTCAATATATCTAGGGATAGTACTTCCCGTCACTCAAAGGGAAGTTCCTCCCATTGACCCAAATAAAATTTGGGTTCACAACTTATTTCAACAGTAGAGGATTAATCTAAGGCTTATCAAATTCATACCCCTCCATAGGTCAGGAATGAAATCAATCTGGAAGAGGTGGACATCAAAGTTTTTAGGTATTTAATTCATGTTGATGAAGTCATGTGCACCATTGGTTCTTAAATCCCAGACCTGAGCACCACACGAGTGTGAGAATCCCAGTATCTAAAAAACATAGACATTTGTTGACAGATCAATATGTTAATGGGTCGAGTTTTGGTCAAAAGGAGGGAGGTGCACCAGAAGATTATGTTGTAGTTGGATGATGTGCAATTGTAGATAAAAGTGATGGATCACAAAATTAACTTGTTAGGAGACAAGCTTGGTAGATTGAACCTAACCAACATCGATTTTCATCAACCCCAGGTTCCCATGGTTGAGGAATTCCCTCCTGTTGCTTCATTTATCATGTTTTTTGGTTGACTTAGTATGTTGTTCAGTTTGAGAGGCCCGAGTTCTTTTTCCCACCTCCTTACATTATTTTTTATGATAGAAAAAAGCTAAAATACTTCATATCATACATACCTAGTATCTATTACTTCATCTTTTATAACGTTAAAATAATTAAGTTTAACAAACATATAGACAAGTTGCTGCATTGTTGTTGGTCTGGTTTCCCTAATGACATACCAACAACAATATTTTTTGTAAAATATTCTCATATGCTAATACAAATAGTGTGGATATCTTATAAAAAAAAGTTAAACTTTGAAAATGATTTTGAAAATTATAAATTCAACTAATTCAATTTCTAAATAATCATGGTTTGTTTAATACTTTTTTTAATTCAAAATTACTAGTGCACCACTATGTAATTTAGTGAAACTTTTTATATCTACACTTTGTAATAATTGAAACCTACTTTTTCCCTTGATGTTTTCTTGTGCAGGATGATGGTCCAAACAAATCTAAATTATATTTTATATAGTTAAAAAATATTAATTTGATATGAAATAAGGTTAATTTTGAAAACATTTTTGAAACTTATAAATTAATTAGAGGTCCAACTAATTTGAATTCTAAATGATTAACGAAATCATTATTTTTTATTTAAATTGACAATTGTCATTGTAGCACATTTACGGAAACTCTTTATTTCTTAAAAAAAAACTACCTTTTTCCTTTATGTCATATTGTCAAGGGTGGCATTGTATGAAAAATGGCTTTTAACAAAAACATTTTTAAAGGTTTAATATTTATAAATTAAAGATACGAACATATCTTTGCATGATAAAGAACATGATTAAAGACCTTCGAATATTGCACCCTTTGAAGTGTCATCCTTGAATTTGACTGAATTCAAACTAGGGGTATCACAAACTTCCAATTTCTTAAGGTATTCTCTTCAAACTAGGATTATTATAAACTTCCACATTCTCAAGGTATTCTCTCTCATTTTATAAAGCTTACAAAGATATGCATATAGTATTAATAGTGAATGTTGTGCAAGATATACATATAGTATCAATAGTGAAAGTTTCATGTAAGTATATATGAAGCTATGATTGTAGTTACCTCAATAAGATAGATATACATATACTATATGGATGTATATAAATGATGAAAGTATAAAGAAATATGCACTTCTTGTGGAGTTTCTTTTGATATCATGGTATGGTATGTATAGAAGCTACAAAATTTCTCCTCCTCTATTATGCTCACACAATACCATTCTCAGATGTTTTTCTTAGCTATGGAACAATATACAATGAAAAAGAATGGAACCCCTTTCCCTCCTAGTCGCCCAGTATTTAACATAGCTTGATAGCCATCTATGGCTAGGTTTTTTACTTCCTCAACCCTCAATTGTGATAGGGTTTTGGACCTTCTATAATCTTCTTGAAATTACATACGTGGCTAGCCCCATATGCATGAGTAACGGGGGATAACGTGGCATCCTCTTGTACCATGGTGGTCAACATGGTAGGTCAAATTGCGGGAGGAATAATTTTTGCATACAAGCTCTGATTGCTACGATTTTTGCACCATTGCAAAGGTATCAATGTGTAGAATAGTGTCATGGGGCCCTAACTATGCTGGAAAATTTAACCCCAAAAAAGTCCATATGATGAATCAAAATGATCCTAGAAGGTTTTGGACCCAAATTTTCCAAACTAAGACCTACCACTAAAATGGATCTACAAGTTGATTCCTCGATTTTTTTCCACTCTGAAAGGATCAAGATAGATGAAAAATAATATAATGATCCAATTTGGATCATACCTCCCCATTGAGGGAGGCTTTTGGTCCCCAAAATATTTATTGAATGAGGTGAGGAAAGTTTTCCTCTACCTTCTCCCTAGAGAACCACTTTGTTTTGCATGGAATTTGTCCTTTCAACCCAATATGCTAAAGGTCATGTTACCCCTTTCTTGTAGCTCTAGATCAATTCTCCAAAATTGTGTCCTCTTCCAACTCTACCTGAGAATCTAGTGCTAAGTCCTCTCTGGAAGGTAGGACCTGCTCCTCCTCCTGATCCAACATGGAAGGCTCATAGAGTTTGAGATTCTTAGCACTCACTACTGAGTAAATGTGCATTTATGGAGCTAGACTAAGTCTCTAGGCATTATCTCTCACCTTTTCCAATACCTAAAAAGGACCATACCACTGAGCCTTGATATTCTTACCAAGACCCTATAGCCTTTCCTTATTCAATTGTCACCATACTCTATCTCCCACTCTAAATGTTCTCTCTATTATGTGTTGATCATGTCTAGCCTTTTACTTCTCATGTGACTTAGTTAGTGTCTCTTGTACTTGCAAATGGATCTGCTCGATCTTCTCAACAATGATTTCTTATTTTAATGTAGGTCTTCCCTTATTACTCTTTGTTTTCCATATACAACATCTAAGAGTGAAGGTGGAAAATACCCAAAGCAAGTTTCAAAATGTGACTTATAAGTATAAGTATTGTAGCGCCCCAACAAAACTTCCAACTTTAGTGACATTTGTAGGAATCGGCCATTTCATGATGGCCTCCATATTTTCAGGATCTATCTTGAGCTCCCATCCACCGATCACATACCCCAAATACACCAAAGACTGCTGAGAAAACTCTCATTTCTTGATATTGGCCAACAATTGGTTCTTTTTCAGAGTCTTTAACATTTGCATAATATGTGAGATGTGCACCTCATAGGTAGCACTATAAAACAATATATAATCCAAATAAAAAATAACAAATGAATCTAGATAAGGGAATAAAACATCATTCATTAGTCTCATAAATGTAGTTGGTGTGTTGCCTAAACCTAATGGAATAACCAACCACCCATACAAATATTTCCTTGTCTTGAAGGAAATATTCCAGGTATCTTGTTCTTTGACTCGTACTTGGTGATATATTGATTTCAAATATATCTGAGTGAAGTACTTGGCGTGATCCAGCTGGTCCAAAAGAGCATTAATCCTTGGTAGAGGGTACCAATTCTTCAATGTAATATTGTTCAATGCCCTATAATCAATACACATCCTCCAAGTTCCATCCTTATTGGGTAAAAGTATGATGGGTGACACACACGGTTAGGTACTTGGTCAAATCACACCCTGCTCCAACAACTGCTACAACTAATTCTTCACTTCTAGAATAGAATGTCTATACAAACCAATATTTGATAATGGGGAGTCAAGAAATAACTCTATTTTGTGATCAACATCCCTCTTGGGTGGTATCCCTTTAGTCTCCTTGAGCACTCCTTTGTATTTGTGTAGAAAATCCTCCAACTTAATTTTATGCTCTTTAGTACACACCTTCAAGGATTCCTTCAGTATCATTGACTCATCATCAGACTAATTTTCTCTTAAGAAAAGAAAAACATATTTCTTCCTATAACTAATCAAATTATTAGCTTGGTTGGCACTTACTAGCAAGATCTTTGACTTGCCTCTATGTGTGTTAATGAAGTAGGCCTTCCTATCCTTAAGAAGTTAATACTAGTTGTCTCTTTGCATGAATATTTAATCCCTCATATACATGTAGGTGATTCCAAACAATACTCCACATACATCAAGGAGTACTACATCCAATTCCACTTCATCAATAATATAAGCACTTACAACAAATTTAATCTTACACTGTTTCGTTACCTTTATCGATGCATCCTTGGTTACCCAACCTAATGGATAGGGTCTAGGATGATCATGAACCTCCAGTCCAATATTGTTGACTAGACCCATTGCTATGAGATTAGCCCATGAACCAGAGTTGAAAAAAGCATCTATCTTGGTCTTCTTGACTTGAATCTTGATGTGGAAAAGCTTGGTCATCTCTTGCTCTTCCTGGTGATGAATGTTACTTGGATTTACCTCCTTCGGTATAGATGTACTGACAATATTTTCATCCACATATGAGATACTTTCAACCCAATTAGTCGAATATGTGGCTAGAATGTTCTTTTTCTTTACATCCTTCTTTTGGTTCTTCAGTTTCAACACTTGATGTATTTTCCAAGATGTTTCCTTGGTGTGGCCATCAATGTTGCAATGATTGAAATTGTTTCTTGGATATTTACTCTGATGTGTAGTGGTTTTTGTATTCTTATATTCCCCCCCTTTCCACTTCTTCTTCCCCTCCTTGGAATCTTCTTAGTGTTTTTTCTACTTCAAACCACTTGGGTTCCCTTTCTGTTGGCCTATGTTTTCAGCTATTTTTCCTGTACACATGTCTCATACATTGTCCTTGGCTTGGAGAGCATTAATTGCTTTTGTAGATGAATGTGTAAAAGCCCCATATACTTGAGGAGTACATCTGGGTTCTTAGGAGAGATACCCATCATGATGGAAATATTTTTTAACTTAGTGGTGTATTCTTGTACAATATGCCCCTGCCTCTGTTATGAGTTAGTGCCACCAAATCCATTGGTCCTATACATACCTAATAGGGTATAATTGGGACTTGATGAGGGTTTTTAAGTCCTCCCACCTAGTTACTAGCGGATCACCATGCACCCTAAGTGTTTTCCTAAGGTTTTCCTGCTAGGTTAAAGAAAAGTCCTCTAATTTCAATCTAGCAAATGAAATATTTTTCCTTCATCTATATGGTGAATGATAAAACAAACTTCCAGTTGTTGCAACCGATGATTCAATTTTAATACATCGATCTCGCCTTGGTATGACTTTATTTCCACTTTCACTTTCATATTGAATATGGACTGTAAAGGGCTAACGACACTTGAACTTGACTGTGGTTTCTCGTATTCCTTCCATGACTCATTTCCTTAGTATTCTTGATATCTCGATTTTCCCTCCAATTTGATCTCTAAGTTAGAGCCTTCATCATCTCTGAACAATCCGAGATTTCTTGCTACAACAACCATGAGGAGGTTCAAAATTGCAACTAATGTTGACAAATTGTGCTTCCAACCTCTCAAATCTCTCTTCTACTAGATCTCGAGGGTTATTATGAACAAAATCATCTGCCATGGCTAGGGTTTCTATGACTTCTTTTTAAGTCAAATCCTAAATCCTGCAACTTCCCACAAATACCCAAAAGAAAAACCTGATCTGATACCAATATGATATGTAAATTATCGTGGATATTCCACTAGAATCGTTCATCACAACAAATATGATAAATAACTGAAATCTTTATTATTAAGGTTATTTTTCCTTTAGATTTCCAAAATATTTAGTTATTGATTTTTCTGCTTATACATGAAATAGATAAAATGTAGAATATAAAGAACAAGAAAATACAATTACACCATAAATAAACACAAGATATGACCTGAGAAATCCAATACGAGATAAAACCTAGCTAGAAGGTGAGGGTTCTCTGCTCTCCTTTCTCTAGTATAGAAATGATGCAAGTACAAGGAAAGAGGGACTCTTTATGGAGTTTCCTTTGACACTATGTCTAGTATAGAATCTCTCCTCCCTCTGTTATGCTCACATAATACCTTCCTCGTGTGTTTTTCTCAACTATGAAACAAGATGCAATGAAAAATAATGGAACCCCTTCTCCTCCTAGGGGCCCAGTATTTAACATAGTCGATAGGCATTTAGGGGTAGGTTTTTTACTTCCTCAACCCTCAATTGTGATAGGGTTTTGGACCTTCTAAAATATTATTGAAATTAAATACGTGGATAGCCCCATATGCATGAGTAATGGGGATAGACATGGAATCCTCTCGTACCATGGTGGTCAAGAAAATAGGTCAACTTGCATGCGACATAACTTTTGCATAGGAAATCCAATTGACATGCTTTTTACACTAATGAAAAAGTATTTATCTATTGAATAGTTTCATGGGGTCATTGCTATGTGTGGAAATTTTTAACCCCAAAAAGGTCATTTGATTCCTCAAAATGGCCTCAGAATATTTCAGACCCCAATTTTCCAAACCGAGACTTGCCACTAAAATGGCCCTGCATGTTTATTCCTCCAATTTTTTCCACTCTAAAAGGATCGAAATAGATGAAAAATAATATAATAATCTAATCTGGATCAAGAAGATTGAGTTTACTTCATGTACTTCACTATGCACTTCAAATATACTATATACTCACTCATGAAATGCCCCTTACAATAAAATTATGTTGGAAAAACAATAGGATAAAAGGTTCTAAAGGTTTTTAAATACCAAAGAGAAAAAAACTTGTTATAAATGTTTCCAAAAAATCCAACATCAAGAATCAAATAAAATCTTTCCACTAAATTACTCTAAAGGAAGATATAACCGGAAATGTTATTTAGCAAAATGAAACACCCATTAATTAAGTGAGTTTCAATTTTCCAAACTCTAATCTAAAACATAAATCCATAAATAAGAATATCAACACAAATAATGAATATAATATTATTTTTGATAAAATGAATTAGCATTATGCTTAGAACCTTCTATCTTATATAGCCAATCTCTTAATCTCTTGTTAGTTTCCTTATCATCACCATGCACATTACCAAGTGTTCATTATTATTATTCCATTGCTATCATTTGTGGGAAATAAGAGCTATGTGAAAGTCTAGTAGAAAGTGATGGCATGCCCATTGTCACTTGTTGTCTCTCATGATTTGAAACAATATTATTAGAAGAAATAACAATAGCTATTAATCAATGGCCTAGCTAGTCTCTCATGTCAGCATGTAATATTTGAGACTCTTGATCTCCATGATTCCATCTTCATGCAATGCAGAGGTGAAATAAGTAGAGAAGATGCCTTGTTCAATCTAGATATTTTTTGGTTATTACAATGACAAATATAGTGTTTTTAATGGTGTTGGTGTTGATGTTGCTTCTCTATGTGAGTAAGGAGCTAGTTGTGGTGGTATATCGTTGGCTTGTCTAGTACTTTTCATTCCACAAGATATGACAATGGCCATTAGAGGACAATTTTAAGCTTCCCAAGCAACAAGGGTTCTCAAAGGATAACCTCCACTAGTTTCCCACCATCAAATGACATGGAGAAGGAGGAGATTTCCCTTCAGAGAGTGTATGAGGAGATAGAGCTAAGTGTGTAGTGTTCCCAAAGCCTTTCTATAGTCGGAAAAGGTTCTTTGTGATCATAACATGCATTCATTCCTTCCATGTGCACTGCGCAAACCACTAGCTTTCCAAGCGCTCCATATGTCCTATCTGTAAGACAAGCACCACTAGTGAGAGTGACAAAAAGAATGGTTTGAATAATTGCCCCGCGACAATGTTGTAGAAAGAATAGGGTCATGACGAAGAATGGAAGCCTCGTTCCTAGAGTGTCATGGTAGATATGTTGATTTTCATAATCAAGGGAAATTTTAAGGATCCATACTTATGTTAAAGTGTAGAAAACTAGCTGAATCTTACTAATTCTTAAATTAGAACCATAAAATATTTGATAATATTTTTGTAAAAGTATTGGAATTTCTAAGGATTTTATATAGTTTCTAGAAAATTTTGACCTTTTTTAGAGTAAAATACTTCTTTTTTTAAATTGACTAATCTTTCTTTTGGAAAAAAACATGGAAAATTAAGCCATCTTTAAAGTTTAACCCCTAAAATATTTCTTGAACATAGTAACAAATGATTAAAAACCAATATATATAGATAGATAGATAACACCCCATTAATAAAATAAGAGATTGTAAAATCAAAGTTATATCACACAATCAACCAATCATATACTAAATAATTAGTTTTTTTAACATATTTAAAAATCAATATTATTCTTTTCTAAAATTTGACATTATACACGATTGTGAAGTTTAACCCATTGATACAAAGTCGATAAAGTTTAACTTGCAACCAAATACAATATAACTTGCCTATCTGTATATATAATATAAAATTATAACTGTCTACCTTAAGTTTAATGAAATCTTAGAATTGAAATTAAAGATAGAGGATAAATCAAACCACATCGTACCTGAATTCAATTGTATTCCACTCATTTACATTTGCAATACGACGTATGTACAAGAACTTGCATTAGAAATTGTGTGTGTCCGGTAGCCATCTCAACAAGCTATGGTAAAAGACATTTTCCAAGAATTCTTAAGTAGCTTCACCAGTATATTTATTGTGGTATCTTTATCTCAACGCAGAAGAGAATTACAAACCCTTCTGGCTACTGTCATCCGTATTTAGAAAACAACAGAGCCTAACCAGTTCTGCAATATCTGGCCAAACTTCTCTGGTTGAACAGAAAAATCTGGTATGAGCATTGACAATTCATGAACATCGAAACAGTACATTAATTGTTAAACAGTAACAACAATACAAAGTACAGCAGTTTTAGAAAGACAAAGTTTTCTTTGACGTCACTCACATGCACTGTTATATGTACGATTTAATTTGGAGGATGCAAGGAGCTGCGTCATCTCCACTCTTTTCGTTATTTAGGCTGTCAGAGGCCGTGACATTAAGTAATTATAGTAAGTCTTTCATATTCATCTTTGCTTGCGGTAGAGACCTTTGTTTGTTGAAAGAATTTCATAAAAAGAGAGTCACGCAGAAACACTAGTACAAAAGAGAACAAAAGATTTTCAAATTACTGGAAAAGACTACAGTGTATATTAATATGTATAGTAAAAGTATAAAGGCTGAAAAAGCCAAGAGCATGCATACAAGAAAACAATAAATTTTGTATCTGATAATGCACTGAGAGTGGTAAGTGAAAATAAGAGTGCGACATAGAATCATCCACTCATAATAACATAATAACAGTCTCTTGGAGGTTCAATCTGTTTTTAAACTTGATAAATTTGATAATAGATGGAGTGTTTACTCGAAATTTTTTGAAACATGACACACAGTTTTATCTAGAAAAAATAAATATTTGATAAATTCAGATTCAATCAACACATTTACAAACGTTCGTTTTAACCGTTTGTTTCTTTCACCTGGTATACTCAAACTCTAAAGGGTTGAAATGATAAGGTCAGGTGAAAGTTTTCCTTACAATTTGATTACATAGAGAAACCTTTAGAACGAGGAAGCTAAATTACTATAAACATCATTTGAAAAAAATACTCCAAAACACTCCAGCCTCTCCTACATCGCCTTGATGAAGGGAAACAAACATTACAAGCAAGCCAACAAAGTGACATGCTGAATCTTAGAAACAAAAATTTGTTCATATAAAATACACCTTGAAACCGTCACGAGATTTAGTAGTAAAGTAAGAGTTGCAACAGTCAAAATAATGTACTTTATAGCGAAAAGGTGTACTACAAACTACATATATCCAGCTAAATAATGTAATAGCAAACAATTTATTAATGACTGAGATTTGATATGCAAATTCAACTAAATGATATTCAAATATACAATTTTTCTATTATAAAATGAGTTTACAGGCCCATGATATTTGATGTGTGTTTTTGCATGTCTTTGCACGATTATCTTTATATCATGTATGTATTTTCATGTCTTTACATAGTTATGCATGTCCATGCATGTCTTTGCATGGCTATTTTGAGGTTATGCACATATTTTCATTGTAATCTAATTGTTGTAAAAGAATTAGGGTCGTAATTGATAAAGCTTATTTAATAGTTTGAGACACTTCATTGTAAGAAGCCTATGATAGCCTCAAGTGGCTGGTGTTGACATGACTTGGACAGTTTGACTAAGATTATTAATAGATATCTATGGAGGTGCTATTTCTCCTGGTTAAGGATTTCCAAAATAAATATTGGCTCTATATGCATGATTTTTTGTTATGTTATTTCTCTCTCAGTTTTTTAACATGGTAACTTGGACTCTCTAACGAGATAGTTTGATGTTGAAATCCATGCTTATGAAATTGTTGGTAAAGTGAGTGAGCTACGAAAGAGAGATATGAACACAAATTGAAGTGAAGGTTCATCGGTTTATGAACCATGGTGAATTACACATGGAAATGGAGCATAGGTAGAAGCACATTGAGAATGAAGAACTCATTGAATGAGTGTTTTGGCTCACTGTATTTGGAGTAGGGGGATGTTAGTAAAGGAGCTAGTAGATGATACTTGCATTATTTTCTTGCGTATATAGTGAATCCACATGGAGCATAGGTAGAAGTGCATTGAGGATGATTTACTCAGTGAATGAGTGTTTTGGCTCAGTTGGTAGATTCTTCTTGCATCAATTTCTCGTGAATACAATGGATTGACATGGAGCATAAACATAAGAAAATTAAGGAAGAAGCACTCAATGGATGAATGCTTTGGATCATTGTATTTGGAGCATGGAGGGATGTTGGTAAAGAAGTTGGTAGATGCTTCTTGCATCATCTTTTTGAGAATTTGGTGGTAAGGTAAGTACTTGGTCTATGTAATTGTATTTGGAGTAGGAGGAAAGTTTGCAATGGACTAGTTTAATGTTTTATAACATCAAGTGACTCTCTTCACTCCATGCATATCTTTGCATTGTAATCTAATTTTAGTAAATGAATTAGGGTAGTAATTGATAAAGCTTATTTAATGACTTGAGAGAGTCCATTGTAAGGAGCCTCAATTGACTACTTAGCTAATTTGACTAAAAATGTTAATAAATATCTATGAAATTGCTAATTCTCCAAGTCATGAGTTTCAAGGATAAATATCTAATGCGGATGCTTTCTTATAGTATTATTTCTCTCTTAATTTTTAAGAAAAGCATATATAATTCTCTTTACTCTCAATGGTTTGGCATGGGAAATTTTTCCAATATGCCATGCCAAGGAGTCTTGTCTCATCACTTGGAAACAATACAACACGTACACCAAGAAAATACGAGTACATATTCCTATTTATCATAAGAATACAATTAAGATTTAGTGTGTGAGTAAGAGTTCGATGCATAATAACACGGGTATTTAAATAAGATATAAACTTCTTTTCTCGGATGAGTGAAATGAGTCATTTTTTCATGTTTTCTATCTAAGTTGTATTCGTTTGCATTCACTTTTTGTTCAATTTTTATCTAATCTGCATCTTTTTAGTGGATCATTTTTAGTTTGTGTTTTTCTTCTCATGACAATCTTATATCTTATGTTGCGGAGTCTTTATAATTATCATGCATATTTTATTAGGTTTGTTTATAATT
>JZKD02S2178657.1:462129-473325 GCA_000966675.3 Picea glauca | reverse complement strand
ACGAGGTTGTGTGCAGAAAGGTAGCGGAGATAACCCCTCCAACGCTAGACCAAACATAGTGGGGAACACATATAAAGGGATTATATTGGGATTTTGTTGATCGCATTTGCCACAGAGCTTCATGGGTATCGAATCCATAACACTTTCTTTCAATACCCTTGATAGGTTTCGGGCTTGATCCCTTTCTCATTGCAGTCCACCCGATTGTCGACTGTACCCACCTAGTGATTGTTCGCGCACTGGCAACCTATTTTCCTTTATCTTAGTGACTTACATAGGTCACTATGGGGGTATACCATAGTACCTAGGGAAGACATCAGGCTACACTTTGTAGAGTATACCTGGAGGGTGCTTCCATATTTGAGTTTCACTTTCACTGGTAAGTTTCTCTAGTGTTGGCTGGTGTAACTGTTCTTCCAACTAGCTTGTGATCTACTTGTCTTATCTCATAGGATATTTTTCTAGTGTGTGTCGGTATTTAACGTTAATAGAAATCCCTAGCGTGTTATTGATATTCACACACTGTGGAGGATTAGGATATTTGTCGGTCATGAAGGCTTCTTGGCCTATCGTCGGTTAATTTGGAGACACCCCCCCCACTGCTAAGGCAAAGACTAGACCAACAAAGGTCTTTTGAGGCAACCGGGCCATAGAAATATGAGCCCAACCCATATCCGAGAGGAGAACATTTGATTCTGTAGGAAAAAACCATTTATGACCTCAGAGCCAAAGCTCTTGGTCCCTATAACCCTCTGATCATTGATCTATAGGCGCCCATCATTGTACAGGTTAAACCTTACGAACGTCAAGTAGTGTCACAAGTAGCGATGGAGACACATGTTGCTACTTCTTTAGGGAATCCTCATATTCCCTCCACGACCATCACTACAGGGGGATTTCTTCCTCCTAACCAACCATCGTCGGTCTAAAACACCATGGTCTCAACCAACTCTACCTCGGGCAATGGTCTAATTCCGTCTATGGCGGTGATCACTACTCCTTTCACCCATAGTGCGACAGGCCCTCCGTTCTCATATGGTATGCCTAGCTTTGATACAGACTATGTCCTTTCCTACTCCACTCTATAGACATTAGGTCTAGGGGAAGGGAGTTCGAACGCTCCTCTACAAGGATCCATGGGGGGAACTTCAACTCCCTATAATGCTTTCCCTTACGAAGGGGGTCATATACATCCTTCATCCCCTTCTCTTGGTGGTGCTCACCAGCACTCCGTTGGGCTGAATGTAAACTATAGTTCATTTGGAGTAGGTAGTCAAGGAATTATTTCTTATAGCATGCTGATAGGTTTGACACCATTCTCTTTGTTAAGAGAGTTTGGTAACAATGCATAATTTTCAAATTCCATCTTGACCGGGGGAAACCCTGATTATGAACAACAAAATCCTGTGCATGGTACTATTCTTGTGCAGGGGGAAAACTCAAGAATTCCTTCCTCACAAGGACCTTGGAATCCATGGCAGGGATCATTTCCCTTGTCAGGGATATTGACCAAGGGAAACCCCTTCTATAGCCAATGGAACCCCAGGTAAGGCTCAGGACCTATGCCCGTCAGATCAACAAGGGGCAACCCTTCCCAAAATCCTTGGAATACAACGTAAGACAAACATTTCAAATCCTATTACAGGAATCAACCGATGAATTCTCAACAAGAGAAGAATCCATATGCTAGTCATGGCCATGGTTTTTACTAGAACCCTGCCCAACAACCTAAACTTTCCTGGCAATCTGGTGCCAGCCAAACTTCAGGCTCCTTTTTCCCTGGTTATAACCAACAACCCAAATTATCATTTCTGGCAACTTTTCACTTGCCAAACTTGACAAGACTATTAAATGGCCCCATCTTTCATGATTTGCATTAGCCTCCCATGCCAACCAAGTTTTCGTTGGACATTCCAAAGTTTGAAGCTAAGCCTAATGAAGATCCAAGCGATCATGTGACTACATTCGATTTATGGTGCTCGTCCAACTCTTTGAGAGACGACTCCATTCATTTACGTTTGTTTCAATGCACTCTCATAGGGGGTACTGTGAAATGGTACATTGAGCTCGACCGCTCGAGATACTCTTCCTTTGGTGAATTGGAAATGGCTTTCTTAAATCATTTTCAATTACCAGTGAGATGCAGTGCCGACATTGAATTGTTGCCCAGCTTTGAGCAGACAAAAGTGCACCATATCTCATATCACATATGAGAATGGAGATGTCGGAAGAGTTTGATAAAAGTACCAGTCCCACCAACATTCCTTCTTGAGTGGTTCCTTAAGACTTTGGTACCAGAAAAATCTAAAGATGTCGCAACATCGGGGGTCTTTTAAGAAGAAGAAGCAATAATGAGAGCTCAACAGCTAGAGCTGATTTACTCTCAGTCCAGTTTACTTTATGAATTTTTTCTAGATGCACCATGGTCGATTCTTAACAAGACCAGACAGAGATCTGGACCACATGCTGATGGTATTATTGGTTCAGTGCAAATGAAGCCCATTGATCAGCTATCGAATCAATTTCAGTAATTTTCAATACAAAAGACAGTGACCAACCAAACCACTGGTTCGGTTGCTCCCCCTACTCAAATGTCGAATGTACACAGTGTAAAATAGACAAAACCTAAGGACACCTAAGAGCCTGATGGAAAGAAGAAACAATGAAAAAAGAGTAAGGGGGATAAGAAACCTACAAATAATGTTGGTGGGGGAAACACAAAAAATAAGAAGTCGAAGTATCCATGTAATCTTTGTATGAAAGACCATCCGACTCACTAGTTCCCTTGGCTTGCAGAGGCCCAGAAGTTATAGGCATAGCAGTAGCCTATAATGTTAACGAACCCATTTCCACATGGGAAAAATTTAACTCAAGCCTCTTTGAGCATGAAAGGGGGCAGTCAGAGACCCCCTCCATCTTGGCATAATCCTTCATCCACGAATGTGTACTTGATGAAAGGTAGCATTGATATAACAACTAGGACATGTGACTACGAAATGCAAAACACCTCTAAGAAGGGTAAATAAGACAAAAACCCATATCTTCCTCTCTAGATTGAGAAGCTGTCGGGAAAAAAAATGACACACATCCCAAAAGGTGCATTCAAGAAATCTTCCCACAACCCAAATGCAAGGGACGCCAAGAACTACTCTTTGGTGGAAGATTTGTCACAAACCCCTTATGCAATGTCTGCTTTGGAAGTCCTCCAGAGCTGCCCATCCCAGAGAAAGGCTCTATTAGATTCCTTAGGATCTACAGAGACTTGTAATCTGGGAATGATCATTCTTGATACAATCGACTTAAAACCTTGTCTCCCTTACCATGTGGCATTTTAGATACTAGTGGCTTACACCACAAAAATTTTTACTCGAAATATTTTTTGCACAGTGGTTGATGAGGGTGCCTCGACATGCATGATATCTTTGGCATGTTGGAAGGCCTTTGTCCAACCCATTTTGTCTATGTCATCTACTCTTCTTACCACTTTCGATGATCGTTTGTTCTGACCACATGGAATCATCCCCTCTTTCCTTGTGAAGTTAGGGGGGAAGACTGTGTGTGTTGAAGTTGAAGTGGTTGATGCATATCTCAACTACAATCTCTTGTTAGGAAGGATTTGGACCTATGCTATGCAAGCAGTGGTCGTGACAGTTTTCTAGGTCTTGTTGTATCCACATGAGGGTCAGATCGTGTCCATTGATCATTTATTCTTCTCCCATCCTGACCCTTCATCGTGGGTATCCACAGTCCCAATGATTTATAACCCTCAAGCCAACATCATCAACATAGGGGTTGGTTTGTGCCCACATTTGATGGGTACTTTTGATTACCCGCCTCCGACCAGCAATGTCCATTACATATCGGCTGTCCCCGACCAACCTAGGGCTGAAATCTTTCAAATATCATCATTTCACAGGACTTACTTTAATGATCCGTGGACTCTTCCTTCCCCATAAACAATGATGGAAGGGACAGGGAACCATGGCATGGCCACACCTTTGTCCATGGTAGAAGTTGCATACTCTATAGTCCAGCAAGATTTCGTTGACCCCAATCCGACTCCCACACAGGAGTTATATCTAGTTCTCGAGATTATTTGGACTCAAGGTTCCCTCACTGATACTAATTCTTTAGACTTAGTATTTCCCTTAGATGATGTGATTATTGAGGCAATGACTAGTCTATATAGACCCTTGGATGATCTCCATCACAGATCTTATTTCCTCCCAGATTTATGAAGAATTGAAGTAGGTGAATTCACTCTGACAATGATTGGAGATAGAGCTTGTCCTATCAATCCTTTGGCTATGTATGATGTTTATGCTAAAGGAAATATGGAAACCATCGCTAAAACGATACCTATTGATAACTCAAGAACCCCTAGAATCATGGAGAATATCTTCATTGGAGAAGACTGCTCCCCTAAGGAGATTCAAATCTACACAGATTTATTTAAAGAATTTCAGGACGTGTTTGCCTGGTCTTATGAGGAAATTCCAGGCATACATCCAAGAATTGTTGAACATAAAATCATGACATATCTTGATGCCAAGTCGGTCCAAGAGAAGCTTCATCTAATTAATCCTAGGAAATGAGTAGTTATTAAGGCTGGTGTAGAGAAACTACTCAAATCTAGTTTCATCTACCCCATTCAATTAACTCACTGGGTGTCAAATGTCGTGCCAGTCAACAAAAATCAGGGTACGATTCGCATATGTATGGACTTCCATGATTTGAATAAGACTTGTGCAAAGGATAAGTTCCCCATGCCACTTATTGACCATATAGTTGATGAATGCACAAGTTGCGAGGCCTTTTCTTTCATGGATGGTTTTTCAAGATACAATCAAATACAGATCAAACCCAAAGACCAACACAAAACCTCTTTCATTTGTTCATGGGGTACATTCACTTATTGGGGTCTGAAAAATGATGGAGCTACTTTTCAGTGGGCCATGTTTTTTTCTTTCCATGATCTCAAACACATAGTCGAGGTTTATCTTGATGATTTATCATCACGTTCTCACAAGAGAGTTGATCATCCCACACACCTCTGACTCATCTTTTAGCAATTTCTCTACTACCGAATTCACTTGAATCCAAACAAATGCATTTTTTGCATAACGTCAGGTTGTTTTCTAGGTTTCATAGTTTCAACAACAGGGATCATGGTCGATCCTCTAAAGGTTGAGGTGATAGTTCAGTTTTCTCCCCCGTGCAAAATCCCTTAGCTTCATAGTTTACAGGGAAAAGCAAAATTTTTATTATGTTTCATCCCAAATTATGCCGAGATCACAAAGGGTTTCATGTGTTTACTAAAGAAGGACGTTCCTTTTCATTGGGATGAAGCCACTCAATGATCTTTCAGAGTGTTGAAACACACCCTCACATCTGCCCCTCTACTTCGGCCACCCAATTATAATAAAGATTTCTTATTGTACTTGGACACTGTAGAGTAAACCATCAATATGGCCTTGGTTTAGGAGGATGATTTTCTCTCAGAATATGTGATTTATTACCTGAGATGAGGCCTAGTTGGACCAAAACTTAATTATTCCCACGTTGAAAAACTTGTGTTGGCAGCAGTTCATGCTATCTAGTGGTTCCTTCATTACATCTTGTTTTGCAAGACCATCGTCATTGTCGTTGTGAATCTTTTTCAATATGAGTTGAAACAACGTGTAATCGGTGGAAATATCAATAGATGGATAGTTATCCTCCAGGAATTTGACTTGTATTTGTTTCGTCGAAATCCAAAAAGTCATTGGTATTTGTGGAACTCATCTCAGAACTTTTGGTCGAATTAGGTGATGTTATACCCGAGGAGTCTATATGTTTTTTATCACGTCTTCGTACCCCTGGTACAGAGACATACTAGTTTATATCCAGACTTTGAAGTGCCCCACCTCTACTTCTTGTGATGAGTGTCATCGTATATGCCATCAAGCCAAGAACTATCTCATACTCGAGGACAATCTGTATCATCAAAGTGTAGATTTCATCCTTTGTCGATGTCTCACTCATGAAGAAGAGAAAATCATGCTTAACGATTGCCACACTGGAGAATGTGGTGGTCATCTGTCTAGGTTTGCAACAGACCAAAATATTCTACGAGACAGTTACAGTTGAATTGGGCAAGAAGTGCCACCCGTGTCAGATCTTCTCTTGAAAGATGAGGGCACACCCCGCTCCCATGTTTCCTGTCATCACAGTTGGTCCCTTCACAAAGTGGGGGATTTATTATGCTACATGCAACCCCCCTTCATCAAGGGGGCACCGTTATATCATCGTAGCAGTAGACTACTTTACGAAGTGGGTCAAGGCTATGCCAACGTTTAAAGATGATGGCGAGACAACAACTCTCTTTTTGTTTAACTAGATAATAGCAAGGTTTAGTGTCCCGAGAGAGATTATCATTGACCATGGCAATCAATTTCAGAATAAAATGATGTACGAGTTAACGTCAAATCTTGGGTTGAGGCAAGAAAATTTGTCACCCTACTACCCACAAGTGAATGGTTAGGTGGAAGCTATGAATAAATCCCTTAAGACTATTCTATAGCGAATGATCAATTCGACCAAGTCAAATTGGCATTTGATGTTGTACTCCGCATTATGGGCCTACCAAACATTTTTTAAGACTGTAACCGGTTTCTCACCTTTTCAACTCATTTATGAGATGGAAGCAGTCTTGCCTATAGAGTGCTAGATCTCATCTCTAAAGTTGGCAGTACAGTTATTTCCAGACACTTCACAACTCGAAGAGCATTTATTATATCTCGAGCAGCTCGATGAGTAGCGTCATGATGCAGCCTTGGCTAACAAGGCTCACAAAAAAAAAGTCAAGTGTCAATATGATCAACCTGATCTTCCTTGGATTTTCTCTGAAGGTGACCTTTTCCTAGTCTATGACCAAGATAAGGATCCCCTGGAGGAAGGCAAGTTCAAACCCATGTGGTTTGGACCTTTCATCGTGAAGGAGGTTCTAAACAAGGGTGATTATTGTCTGGTAGAATTTGAGGGAAATTATTTGGCAGAGCCTAGAAATGGGCTCTACCTCAAGAAGTATTACTCATAGGTGAGTTGTCTTGGGTGACTTCTTGTACATATGTATAGTTCTTATACATTTTATTCTTAGTTTTTGTCTTTTTGGTTTTATCAAAGTGTCATTTTTTATGTCATATTTTTCACTGTGGTAGATTTCAAGTGAATCAGAGGTGTTCATTGGGTTCATGGATGGTGCTAGCTGGCACACTCGGAGGCTTGCTTCTACAGCTTGGGTGATTTTCACACCTCAGGGCCAGTTTCTATCTTCAGGAGGTATTTGTTTAGGTGACACCACAAACAATGTTTTTGAATACAGTGAAGTCTTAGAGTTTCTTCGTGACACTTTGTCACATGGAATCTCTCAATCCGGGTCTACTTAGACTCTCAAATGGTTGTGTCCTAGTTAAATGGGGTTTACCACATTTACAATACTACTCTACACCGACGGTTCCTTAGGGTATGTTTCTTAGAACAAAGATTTGATTACATTACGTATATCCATGTTCCTAGGATATTGAATCAAATCACAAATACTCTAGATAATCATGTATGGAACATTGCACACATGTAAGAAAAAGCACACACATGCACATGTAAATGCATTTGTAAAATAGATGTAATCCATAAGATGTAAAAAGATGTAAATATGCATATATACATATCAAAAATATCAGAGTACATACATAAGCACAAGCACCTCAAAATTATGTCCACTAAGAGTCATGGGGTTTATGCCCTCAAAAATATACAAAAGGTTCCCTCGGCACGTGAGTAGTCTAGCCTATCTAAGTGCAGGGCCTATTGGCCCTGCCATAATGAACAACAGTGTTTCCCAAACACCAGAAAAGTTGGACCCAGGTCCATGTCACCACAACTACGTGAGGTTTCATCGACAGTGGGAGATCCTCGATATCCACCATAGGGAATGTACGAGTGAGCGCAGTGATTTTCTGCTCCACCCGTCTCAATACGCTCTCAGCCTCTCCAGCTGGAAGCCCCCCCACTATTGTTGTTGGTCCAGCTAGTCCCACCTCTTTTCGAGGATGCCACCTAGTCCTCAAGAAGTCTGCTAGACGCACTAGTCTGACATCTGTACATAACAGATACATAGTTTTCAGATACTCCAGTACACATAAAAATGATATATATAAAAAGAAATAAAAATTAAATAACTTTGAAAAACAAACATACCTATCTCTCCTTGTTCTAATCCAAGAGGTACAGGCATATCAGGATCCTTGGAAAAGTTGACCCCAGCATAGGGGTAATCCTCTATAGTTGGAATCTATCAAGACCACCAGTCGAAAAATTTATCATCGAAGGCCTCGATGGTCCTCCCTCCCCCCTGTCACGGAAACAACGTCACCCATATACATAGCATTGGGAGAGAGGCCATGTGCCCTCGTATCATCTCTCGAGGACTAAGGCTGGCTACCCTCTCGATGAAAAAGGAACATAAAATAGTCCCAAACCCGAAGTTTCAATGTTCCCATATCCCACACTCTGTTAGTTGTCTCTTCATGCAATCCAACATGGTTGTACTCCAATAAAAAATCCGTGCATTTAAGCACTAAATGCACAATGCATGTGCGCTTGGGAGTCCTGATGTAAAGCTGCAGATCCATTGATCTGCCCAATGAGTAGAACTATCACTTTCAGTGATAGGTTGTTGATCTTGTGTATAGGCTCCTTAGAAACTACTTTCTCAGTACCATCCTCGCAATGGAGTCCAATCAACTCCTCAATGTTCTAAGGCCCGAGGGGGAAAAGTATGCAAGTTGACTGGATCACCTCTCCTCAAGAGACCAGTCAGGAAGTAAATGTCTTTAGTCATTTGAGTCAATGAATTCCCATCAAGAAAAAATTCCTCAGTGTCAGGATGCTAGTAATCTATCAAAGCATTCAACAACACGGGTTTTTCCCTCATGAATGGACACTAGAAGAATTTTAACAAGCCACATTGTGATAAAACAGTGACAACAATAGGTTCTTCTAAGACCAAAAAATCAATGTCCTCATGCTCCCTCTCTCTCCAATGAACATTCATCCTACAAAATGACAAAGTCATGGGGATTTAACTCTTGCTTTTTATTTTTTCCACTTATTAGAGGGTGTACGTGGGTTGTCCTAGCGACAGTCGCATGTGTACGTGAGAAAATTATCTTCTTCCCATGTGCACACGTGGGTTTTTCTCGAAAAACCCACGTACACGTAGGGCCTACCTCTTTAAAGGTCAGTGCCCCCCCAAAAAACACAAACAAATGCAAAAAAGAAGAATGGAAATGCAGGAGGGGCTAGTATGTACTTACTTGGTCCAAGCAGAAGTTCATTTCTTCCAAATCTCCTGGAATCAACTCTTTTGGCAAAGGGGTGTTTTTTACTTTTTTGTCAATTCTTAATTTACAATGGTGATAATGAGCTGCCAGCTTCTATTTATAGACTTTTTGGCCCCTTTTTGTCACTTTTTGGACCCTTTTCTCCTTTTTTCTATCTTGAAAATCGTTTAGTATGGTTTTTGAGTTTCTTGTGGGATGTTACGATACGTGTTACTTTGGGTATTGGGAAACTTTTCGAGAGTTGGGTCATTTTTAAACGTCTTTTGGTAAAATGTCGTGTTTCCAACTTTGTGCATGTAAGATAGGATTCCACCTCCACTTGTTGCACCTTATTATCTTTTTCAATTTTCCATAGGATTGATCTCACCGAATTGCAACATGAAACCCTCACTCCTTCTCCAGAAGTGTCATAATTTAGTGGTAGATCCTACCTTCACATGGATTCCCTAGGTAGATCTTGGTTGCATTTTGGTGTCCATGCCATCGCTAATGATTATAGGATCGGGAGTTCTTTTTATTTTTTCCTGATTACGAGTTTGAGCCTCACCTGCATGATTCATTATTTCTTTTGACCTCACCCTCGGGAATCCCAAAACAACGGGTCTTCTTTTGATCCCTTTTAATACCCTCTAAACATGAAAATATTGTCGAGCGATCTTGTTTCCCTTCATGCTCGCTAAGATGAAATTCGAAGGCACTTCTGTCCGACGATAGTTTACCCCTTTTTCAGTTTGGATGGTCAAATGTACGAGCAAAGGTATACTCTAGGAAGCCTTGGTTCTCTAAAAGAGTATTCTGAGGTATAATTTTAACCCTTTTTCGAGCCTAAGGGACTAAATTTATGAAAAAGGAACCCCCACGAAGTCCATAGTTAATCTCTTTTCAGACTCCCTAAAATTCAAAAGATTTCCAAGGGACATTATTTCTTCACACTCGTTAAGTTGGACAAGAAGAACATCCCTGACAGAGTCCATAGTTAATCTTTTTTCAGACTCCTTAAATATGAAAAAAATGTCGACTGATATTGTCTTTGTCACACTCATTAAAATGGTTTTGAATAGACATATATTCAGTGCTAGTTTACCCCTTTTCTGAACCGAGTAGACTACCTTAGAAAAAGGTACCCCAGTGGAGTCTTTGTTTATGCTTTTTCAGACTCTCTAAAAATGAAAAACATTTGATCTTACCTTCTCTGGGATCATTAAAATTACATCAAAGGAGGTTATCATTGTGTCTTATTAATCTCATTTGCATTCATGCATATTTGGCCTAATTCTAGCTCCATGTTGTTGTCAACTGAACCATTTGAAGCATACCTTATACGCAAGCCTTGTAACACTTTACCTCTGCGTCTTGACACCTTGACCCATGGAGGATTTTTCCTGAGTGTCCTTTTCCTACATATGTCCCCTTGATCTGAGCATCAATGTGTTCCTTTTTCTTGGAACTAGTATGTCTGTGACACTCATTCCTCCTTTGTAACATAGCATTCTTTTATTATTTTTCAAGCTTTCCAAAATTATTGAAAAAGAAAAAAAAATAAAATATACCCCAAAAAGAGGAAGGGAAAAGTATTTTCTTTTGTTGATAGCATAATGAGCCGCCCTTGGAAAAAGCACATCCTTCTATTTGTTTGTCAAGCTCTAGGATTCAATATGACCCTAGGAAGTTGTTCTCGCTACATAGAGTTGTGTCCTCCTCTGTTTGGTTATCCTTCCAAACATATGGAGAGTTCATGTTTCCTTGTCACACACCCACTACATCTACTTAGGTTTTTCATCTTTTTCTTCGAGGAACAGAATCCTCGAGACTT
>JZKD02S2178657.1:446804-461293 GCA_000966675.3 Picea glauca | reverse complement strand
CGGACAAGTAGATCACCTCTAGAGCTTGACCTTAACCCTAGACAGAAAAGTGCTTAACATGGACACTGACTTCCTTTCAAATCTATCTAAACTAATGCATGAGAAGGAAGGATGACAGAAGTACCTTTTTATCGACGTTTATTCTTGCACGCTCCAAGTTGCGCTCCAATCCTTTGCTTCTCGCTGGATCCTGTGGACAAAACAAGATACGACCGCTTCCTACTCTATTGATATTAGCTTGAAAATAGATCTATCAATAAATGATAAGTTCATGTGACATTAGACACAAACTAGAAAGAAACAGGCCAAGCGTGTCATATTGATGAGAATAACGACAACAGTACTTACAATCATAGATGCGAATGCAACAACTTCGTCAAGTCCCCTTCGTCTAACCCTTGCCTGAAAGTTCCACAACCTGGATAACAGCAGCTTCACTGATCACTCTCCTTTGGCTGGCTGTAAGTTTTCTCCAAGATCATAAGTTTTATATATTCAATTCTTCCTCCTTTCCACCATAATAGAGCCTGTTTATATAGGTTAAGAGGAGCTTAACCTCTTGAGTTATCTTTAGAACAAGTTGGAAACCTTCTCCTTAGATCAAGGATCTCTTGATGAAACCAAGAATTTGAGCACAACTGCCTCCTAATCTCGAAAGATCCTCCCCTTATTCTCCTCAATGGGCCAACTACTGCCTTAGATTAGGCAGTGCTCCCTTAGAAGGGGCATCAAAGCATTGTAGCACTCCTTGGTAAGCCTTGGGGAAGCACCAGTGCTCTCAAGATGAGCAGTGCTCCTTCAAAGGGGGTTGGGGAGCATTATAACACTCCCTGAAGCATTATAGGGGAGCGCCAGCGCTTCTGGAGCTGAAGTAGGGGAGCGCTCCCCCTCAAAACCTTTGTTTCAGGGTTCCTTTCAGGTGTCAAGAGTTGTTTGACTTCAGTAAACCAGTTCTCCTCCTTCAAATCAGTCATGTGAGATGTTATAAGTGCTTCCTTAGTGTTGTTGACATGGCAGTATGTCTGAACATCACTTGCAACACTAGTGACCAACTTGCGACACTTGCGAAAGTTGTAGGGAAGATGCGACACTTGCGACAATTGAGAGGGACAATGCGACACTTATCCAGCTGAGCAATTTTGACGTGTAACAGAATTCCCCCCAAAGTATGAAGTTAGAATATTCCATTTGATAACTAAAATACTTTGTAGATGCTCAAGAAAGGGTATAGACTCGGAGAACCTGACGGAAGCTGCACACAAACATCCAACAAATGTCATGACATGTTTCAAAACCCAAGGTAGGCATACCTATGCTTGGGTGATCAAGACTTAGTAGGATATGGCCGTCATAAAATACACTTCGGATCCATAATTGTATTGATAAAAAGGTATAGTCACCAAAGATACAATGTGGATCTATACTCTGATGACTCAGACTGATTGTAGCCATGAAGAATACACAGTGGATCTACGAGATGACAAGACATAGCCACAACCAATACAAAGTGGATCTATATAACAATGTATTTGTTCTTTGTCCAATGGAAATTCCTTCGCATCCTGGGTGAAGCATATATCAAAGTGATGGCTCAACACAGGGTCTTCTTACCAATCCCAATATGGTATGATTCTGACCGTGTGAATAGATTTCTTGATGTCGAACATGGCAGAAACCACTTGATTACCAGTTAATGGTGTGAACCATTAACAAGTGCGAGGGAGATCACCATTAATGTCAATGATTCCCAAGGTACCCTAGTACATTCCAGTGAATTTGAATAGATGAGTTGAAGTCAAACATCTGTGGAATCATTCAATCAGGGGTAAATGATGTAAACCCACTGTCGAATGTGAGGAGGCCTGCCATTGAGGCATGCAGGTCCCAAAGTACTAACTGGTTTCTAAGTCTGATTCTTGGATAATGTGTCAGAGTCGATAGGAATAGACTCTTCAAGGGAGGGCCTTGATGTATCCCCCATCAACGACACGAAATGAACATGGAGATGTAATTGGTAGATCAAATGGACATGGACTGACACAGGTTTTGAGGCAAGATATTTGGGATGGCTGACCCTCGAGGTGGATACTTCCCTTGAACACTGAGGCACAACAACAAAGCATGACATGGACCAAAACTATGCAGTGGGTACTATGACTTGCGTCGGGTTACCCAAAGGAGTGAAAGGAAACTCAAAGGATTGGCTCAGTGCAGCGGTTCAACGGATTATGATATGTGCAGATGTCAAAGTGTCGTGTTCAAGGGCGACTCTAAGAAGTGTTGGATGATGTTCTCAAGAGACTGCTTGGCTTGCTCCTTTCAATTTTTCCCCCATCCAGATAGATGAGTACCTCTTTTTGGTTTAATGAGCTCGAGAGGATAACACATGCTCGATATAACTCACCTTCGGTAAGTTCCTCTTCCTTTGTTTAATGAACCGGAAGAAGTAAGGGTTTAGTCCCATATGGGTCTGTCGATGTGTGCTTTAACGAGTCCAAAGACAGAAAACTCAAAGGTTTTTCAGGATTATAGAGTTTGGAAAAACACTTAAAAGAGAACTCTCTCAGTTCCTTTTTCGTACAGTAGCCCAACAAGACCGAAAAAGGGTTAAACTATCGCTCAAAAGACGCTCTTTCTGACCTTTTAACGAGTGTGAAAGAAAGAAAGATCACTCGACAATCTTTTCATATTTAGAGAGTCTGAAAAAGGGTTTAAAGTAGACTCCAAGGGGGTTCCTTTTTCGTGTGTTCGTATCCGTACAGGTTTGAAAAAGAGATAAAATTTTACCCAGTTACGTTCTCATATTGTCGAGCTCAAGAACGAACTAAGACTATGCTCATAAATGCGACAAGGTGAATGATTCATTAGAACTGGCAGGAAACCTGCGTTGCCAGAAACTACAAACCAGAGTTTAGTGAAGCCATTTACATCATTAGAGAAACCCAAAATGACCATACCTTATAAAAAATGAAATTTTATAAATAACAATTGATTTGAAAAACTCATTTACCATTTCATTTGCAAGGATTTTTGGAGTGTTGGAGAATCTCAATTTGAAGCAAATCTTGTTTTTCTCGCTACCGAAGCTACGATCAATTATTTCTCTCACCGTTCGAACCAGGTAGGTGTTCATCCTTTGCTCTTTCAATTGCATGGTTTCAAGTTGATTTTCATGGCGTTATTTTATTTAAAACACAAAGCCCTAGGTCGCCCCTCTTTGAACCAAATCGGCCCCTTTTTTAAATTAATAAAATGGGGGGATTCTTTTACAAAAATGTGTTAGAGAAGGGTTGTTAGGATGTCTACAACCTTACAATCGATTAGACCGACCATTTTAAGCAAAAGAAACCCATAAAGATTCCCCCAATTGCCCACGCAGCCCCCTAAGTTGTTTTTCATTTTTAACACATTTTTATCATTATTTGGCAAATATTAAAGGGTGTGGTGGTCAAAAAGAGTGATTGGTTGCTTTTAGATGACATGGGCACTTTGTTTTATGTTTTAAAATGCTTTTGATAATCGCCGAAATTACAAAAATGTGAGGAATAATGAAATTATTGATTTTTTGTTTTGTAGGTATCTTCGGCAATCATGATTGAATGGAAAGAGAGGGAACACGAGATGGATGATTTAGCTGCTCTACGGAGTCCTCGTACACGGGTCACATTGTGATCCTGTGGCTTGCTCAAGTTTTTCAAATTGCAAAAAATGAAGAGAGAGATTCTAATGCTTGAGCACATGATTGGCCTTTGGGACGTTGCGGAACAGGGATTCCATATTGGTACACAACTCCTAACCATTGAGTTGGAAGATGTGTACTTTTTGACAGGCCTCTCGAAAATAGGAGTCCCCGTATCCTTTACTGGGCAGAGGGCATTACCTGAGCAGGTGGATGTGTATCTGGCACGCCACTGTGTTTCGGGAGAAAGGTTGGTAGGGGGTAGGATCCCTATCAAGGATATACGAGATCTGCCTCTTTGATCTATATTATTTTCTATCACAAGTGTGATTGGTAGCACTAGTGCTCATTTGGCATCGATATCATAGGTGGCCTATGGTGTTCAGTGTTTAGAACTAGCACTGTTCAATTGGAGTGCAACGTTCCTTCGGAATGTGAAGGAATAGATCTCACGGTGCAGGACTGGTCAGAAGTAGTTCAGCTATGGCTCGTTCTTAGTCTCATTTTTCTTAGAGCGCATCCCTCAGATGCAGCCTCAGATAGCACTGGCAGTACGACCAGTGGACAAACCTTGGATGGAGAGGTGGACTAGTCTGTCTCCAAGACTAGTTTTGGGGTCAAAGTTCTACTTTACTGGTGATTTCTTTGCATGGCTGAGGTGGCAGTACCTCTGGATCGAGGACTTCCCTTATGCCGACGTAGACTTCCATGGGAGTATGGACTTGATTTTTCCCGCGGGGGAAGATTGGGACGAGTTAGGTAAGAGACTAAGCCATTCCTTGTCTATTTTTTTGATGTATATGTATTTTTTGGGGTATGTAAAAGAGTTTTAACAAATGTTTTGTTTCCAACATGCAGAAAAGGGAGCAGTGTGCCTAGTGGATATACCAGTACCAAGGCATCGTGGAGGCACCCCAGTTGCAGCAGACCCAGCAGTACCGGTGGTGGGTCTCCGGGAGGTTGAGAGGAATCTCCAAGGCCTTATGATGGGTATCCCTCCTCTGTGGAGGGGGGATGTGCCTTTACATCTACAACGGAACATTGTAGGGGTTCCAAAGAATATCAATTCTCTGTTGAGGCATGTAGTGCATGCAGTAGTATGTTACTCACAGCACAACGCAGTGCAGGGGGATTAGAGTCTCCCCGTGATCATGTTTTTGTATGCCTTATCAGGCAATGTTGCATGGGTGGATGGACCTAATATTTTTCTCTCTTACACAGTTTTTTGATGTAACACAAACATTTCAGTCATGCCATATATATATATATATATATATATATATATATATATTTTTGAGTTTTTATTATGCCAATGATTTGTACATGATGATGTCTGTGATGTGTTTTAATTTACATGCAATGTACAGTTTTGCTTTCCTTAAATCTTATATGTGGGCAAGATAACGATCCATAATATAATTTGCTAATGAATCTGAAATACTATTAAGTTCTCTCAGAATGTGTCTATATTCGATGTAATCGAACATTCGTTCGAGACGACGAACTTGCAAGTGTAGGCGTAGCAAGATAGGACTACGGATAGCGTAGATGCGGTTGAGTTGAAAAACCACCAGCTGGGAGTCTAAGTAAATAATGATGCGAGAAATACCTAGAGAGGAAGCTTGGGTCAGTAGTCCAATGACAGCATGATATTCTGCCATATTGTTGGTTGATGGTCCTAAACAAATGCCTCCTGAACTCACCACCTGGTCAAATTGGTAAATAACCCAAGCTACTGAAGCAATGTTACAGGTATGTCGGCTAGCGCCATCCGCAAACCCAAAAAATATAGGAAAGGAAGACGTCATCTGCATATGAAAACACATGCACAGTCATGAGTGGCAACGGTAAAGACTCGAGCACGTGAAAGAAAATAGACACACCAAAACTAAATACAATAATGTACAAAGTACAAATGCTAGGTGATCTAGGCATAGTACTTCTTAAGGTAAAGCCCATTTAGGGGCTCTCCTAGGGAGATTTCGTCATGATCAACTAATTCGTAGGCACCTTTATGTAGGACATGCTTCACGATGTAGGGACCATGCCACATGGGTTCTAACTTTCCTATCCCCAATTTATCGTGAGCTTGGTCGTAAACAAGGATTAAGTCTCCTTCCGCGAAAGTCTGAGGGTGGACGGATTTGTCATATTGACTTTTAATTTGTTTTTGATGTGCCTCATTGGCGAGAGCAGCATCGCGACGCATTTCATCCAGTTTGGATAGATACAAAAATCATTCTTCTTCAGCGGAAGTATGGGGCAGGAGTTCTACTTTCAGTTTGAGTGATGGAATCTCACACTCGATCAGTAGGATGGCTTCAATGCCATAGACCAACTAGAAGGGAGTGAATCCAGTTGAAGTTTTCACAGAGGTGCGGTAGGCCCAGAGAGCGGAGAACAGTTGTAGATTCCACGATGTTTTGTTTTCCCCTACCATGCGTTGGATCATGGTTTTTAGGACTTTGTTGATAGCTTCAACTTGTCCATTCGCTTGAGGGTAGTAAGGGGACGATTTTTCATGGCGAAAACCCAATTTGACATGTAACTCGCTCATCATTTGGTTTTTGAAGTGTGCACCGTGGTTAGTGACAATGGCACGTGGTACACCAAAACGAGTTATGATGTGGTTAAAGAGGAAAAGAGCTATAGTACAGCCATCATTCAGGAAGGTAGGCATAGCCTCAGCCCATTTGGTGAAGTAATCGACGGCGATGATGATGTAACCGTGCCCCCTGGCTGAGGTAGGCTTACACTGCATGAAATCAATGCCCCATTTGGCAAAGGGGTCAATGGCGATAATTGGGTGCAGCTTCATAGGGTGGGTGCGTGCCTTCTTGTTAAAGATTTGGCAGGGTGGGCATTTCTTGACAGCCTCGATACAATCTTTGAAAATCGAGGGCCAAAAATAGCCGGCACGTAGGATTTTTTGGGTTGTGGCCATACCGAAAAGGTGGTTGCCACAGGCACCAAGGTGACAATCGTTAAAAATGAATTCATCCTCCTCGTGAGTCAAACATCGTTGAAGGATGGTGTCGATACCACGACAATACAACGTGTCACCGAGGATAATATATCGATGAGAGTGATGACGAATGCGTCGATGCTCTTCGCGAGAGATGTTGGGCTGAAAACGTTGTGTTTGAAGGTAGAGGAGAATGTCTCCGTACCAAGGATTAGAGGTGTTGATGAGGAAGAGAGATTCATCGGGGAGAGAATCTATAGGTTCGATGTTTTCATCGGCACGAGGAAAAGCACAGATGATCTCAGCAAACAATAAGGATTTTTTGGATTTCACCTTCGTAAACTCAAGATCGAATTCTTGAAGAATAACGATCCATTTCGAATATCTGCCCCCAAGTACTTGACGTGTCAGGATGTGGTACATGGGGTTGGAGTCTGCGATTACCGTGGTGGTGCATAATAAGATGTAATGGTGGAACCTTTGGACAATGATGACAACTGCCAGAGCCAGTTTCTCGACATGCGAATACCTGAGTTTGGGTCCAGATAAAATATTGCTCAGATAGTAAATCACATGTTCTTCATCGTTGGAGTCTTCTTGGACTAACACCATTGCGATGGTGGAAGTAGAAGCGGCCAAGTAAAGGATATAATCCTTTGTATAGTCAGGTGGATGTAACAAAGGTGCATGGGTCAAAGCGTGCTTGAGAGCATCGAATGACCGTTGAGATGCTTCATCCCAGATGAAAGGGACGTTCTTTTGCAGTAACTGCATAAATCCTTTAGTGATCTCGGCATAATTGCAGATGAAACGGTGAAGAAAGTTTGCTTTGCCTTGCAAACTTTGGAGTTGGGTTAAATTGGTGGGTGGAGGTAAGGCTAAGATGGCCTTGATTTTTAAGGGGTCCACCCTAATCCCATCTTTGGAGACAATGAAACCGAGGAGTCTACCGGATTCGACAGCGAAAATGCATTTTTGTGGGTTCAGACGAATACGGTAGAACCTACATCGCAAAAAAATTGCGTGTAAGTGATCAATGTGATCGGATCGATTTAATGAATGTGCAGGTAAATTGTCGAGATACGGTTCTGCGATGTGTTTGATGTCATGAAAAGCGTACGACATGGCTCGCTGGAAAGTGGCTCCAGCATTTTTAAGCCCAAAAGGTAGCTTTCGGTAGGCAAAATTTCTCCAAGGGCAGATGAAGGTTGTCTTGTGTTGATCTGTAGGCAAGATTTCAATCTGGTTGTATCCAAAAAATCCATCCATGAAAGAAAAGATTACACTCCCCGTGCAGTTATCAATGATTTGGTCGATGAAGGGCGTAGGGTAGTTGTCCTTAGGACAAGCTTTGTTGAGGTCTCTATAGTCAATGAAAACACAGATGGTCCCTTGTTTCTTAGCAACCGGAACGAGGTTGGAGACCCATTCGGTTAAAGGGACGGGATAGATAAAGCCATATTTTAGAAGTTTTTCAACTTCTGCCTTTATAGCTGTGACTTTCTTGGGATGAACCGGGCAAAGCTTTTGCCGAACCGGTTTCACATCAGGGTAGGTTTTGATTTTGTGTACGACGATCGAAGGATCGATCCCTGGCATTTCCTCGTAACTCCATGCGAAGACATCGCGAAATTCCTTGAATAAAGCGGTGTAAGAGACCACTTCGTCGGGTGTGAAATTATCACCAAGGTTGGTGTTTTCCACGACACCTTCTTTGATTGAAATGTCAATCGTGTCCGTAGTAGAGATGTTACCCATGTTCCCCTCAGAGAGAGTATCTTTCATGAGGATAGGAGATTGCGGAGCTTCGGTAACATCGGGGGGAAAGACAGATCATATGTCTTCGACTTCTTCTAGAGGTGGGAGAAAAGAGGATCGATGGTTGTTGTCATCCCAGGGAAGATCGTCAATGCTAAGCATTTCCATGATAGATTCGTCCGAAGGAAAAATGTGGGAAATGTAATCGATGGCAGATGATAGGGAATCTAACCAAGATGGCACCTAATAAGTATCGAGTGCCAATGAATGTGAATTGTTCGATGAGGGAGAGGCATATTGAATAGCTACATATGCGGCCTTGGCTGGGCTCAATGGCATTGTGTCACCAAGCACATCGAATTCCAAAGGACTAGGCACAATCCAAGGGTCAGATGATTCCAAGGATTGATAAGGTAAAGTCGAGATCATATTGACGGCGGCAATATGATGTGCAGTAGGTGGAAGTGGTGTAGGGAAGGTACCCATGAGGCTATAATCTTTCAATAAGCCAACACCAACACTTTCATATGTAACCGGGTGGTCTCCCAGAAAAGGGATGTTGTTGGTAGCAAGGATGCGAGCGTCGGGTGTGCAGAAATCAAGTTGATCGATGGTAACAATTTTTCCTTGATGAGGGAATTGTACACATCGAAACACTGATGAAACAATGACGGTCATCACATAGAACCAACTTCTTCCGAGTAGTAGGTTGTAATCGAGGGGGGCATCGACCACCTCGACGTCAACGGTAACAGTTTTTCCGCCCAACTGAACGACTAAGGATTGCAATAATCCATGAGGATGAAAACCTCGTCCATCAAAGGCACGTAACATGGTAGCGTATTTTTTAAGGGTGGGTGATTTCAAGCCTTTCCAACAGGCTAGGGACATGAAATAAGTGGAGGCTCCCTCATCCAGGATAGTCCGGTGGATTTGTTGATTGTGAACAACCACATCGATTTGGAACGCTAGCTGGTGGGAGAGTCGCGGTTGATGATCATCCAGATTAAATGTGAGGTAGTTTGATGACTCAGGGTTGAAAGCGCCAATAGAAGCTAAGAGTGTTCTACGTTGGCTGGGACAGTGTTGTAGAACTTCCAAGGCGGACATGGCACACAGGGCTTGGGCCAAATATTCTATGATATTGTAGTTTTGGGCAGCCCATGAATTAGGATTGAATGTAGATTTCTGGATGGTTCTCTTAGGAGGGCGTAGGATAGAGTCGAAAGATGGTTTCTTAATCTGGAGTGGCCCGGATGGAGGGCTAACAAATGGAGGATTGGCGAAGGATGGTAATGGATCCGACGCAGAACCGTTAGCGATCTTGAGCTTATCAGGTTTAACTGGCATGTCATATGTCGTAGAACAAGTTGTTAGATTAACTCTGTTAAACATGTAAATGTGGGCACTTATTGAGGCCTCATCATGGGGCTTGTTGGAACTGCCCCCCGGCGTGGGGGTTTGTGCAACCAAAGATTGTTGCTGCGAAAAAGACTGAGTGAGCACAGTAGGTTGTGAGTTTCCCTTGAAAAGTTTGGCCACTTCATCACGATGTGGGCAGTCTTGAGTGTAGTGATTTTCACCACAAATGAGACATGGTAATTTCGGTTTTCATTGTGGTTGTTTTCCAGAAGCAGGGGTTTGCGGTTGGGTCTTGGGTTGCTCATTGTTGTTGTTCTTCTTTGGTTTGTTTCTCGCTTTCTTCTTGCCCCCAAGATATTGTGAAGGGATGGACTGGACCGCATTCACATCAGAAACCTGAGTTTGAGGTGGGGTAGAAGAGGGTGCAGTCGAACTAGGGGCAACCGTGGAAGCAGGCCGTTGGATTGTTCCAGTAGACTAGGTAGTAGATTGAGTTTTGACGGAGCTAATAACTCCATCCGCATGCAAAGCAGTCGATGGTTTGGATGGGTCATTAGTGGCATGGGTAGCATTCGGTATCAACTCATATAGAGTACCGGATTGTGAATAGACTAAGTCTAAGTACTGAGCCCGGGCGATGGATTCTTCCTCGGTGACTACGCCACCCATGGCAACATCACGAGCAATATGGGGTAATAACAATTTCGTGAACCATTCCGCTAACAATTGGTCAAGAATGACTGCTTTGATTAGCCTTCATCGTCGTCTCCATTCATGGATATGATCGGAAATATGTATGGAAGTTGTCTGATGAAGAGAGGTTAATAGTTCGGTACCCATCTTGTATCGAATGGGTAGTTGAAAGTGTGTGAGGAAGGAAATGGCAAGGGAGTTGAAGTCATGAAAGGATGCGCGTGGTAATTCAATATACCATTTCACTGCGAAACCCGTGAGCGTTCGTTGGAAAAGACGCAAACGAATCGAATCGTCCATGAGGGAGTTGGATGAACACCACAAATGGAAGGTCATCACGTGGTTTTTTGGGTCTTCTTCGGGCTTTCCGTCGAATTTTGGGATATCAGAAGGAAGTTTAGCTGGAATGGCTGGCCAAACCGGAGAATGATAAATGGGATCATTCGTTAACCGAGACAATTCTGGAAGGTCCAGGGTGGCTAGAAAAGGTAGTTGTCGGTTAACCTGTGGGTAATGCTGGTGTGGCAAAGGGACACCAGTGGGGCCCAATACTGGGTTATGTGGATAATTATAACTCGTGGGCCCTCTCATGTGAGGTTGGTTTTAACCAAGGTACATAGGATTCGAGATGTTTTGAGAAGTGTTTGTGAGCGGAGGATAATCAGAAGGGTTTTGTGGATTATAGGGTGGGTTTGGCATTTGTCCATAAGGGGGTTGTTGTGGAGTCTGAACATTCTGCCCTATGGAGGCATGTGGATTTCCTTAAAAAGGGATGCTCCATGGATTGGGTGCGGCGGACACATTTTTTCCTTGTGGTTGATGGTGTACTCCGGATTGAGGCTGCCCCTCAACATGAGGGTGCCCCCCCGAATGGAATTTGTCCTTCAGTGGGAGGATGCCCCCCAGCGTTAGGGTTCCCTCTAAATGGAATTTGTCCTCTGGAGGGAGGGTTCCCCCCAACATTAGGTTTCCCTCCGAATGGAATTTGTCCTCCAGAGGGAGGATGCCCCCCAGTTTGAGGTATAGTTTCGGGGATCTGAAATCTAGATGTCAATGACGGACCGGTGCCACCGATTGGGTTAGGATCACCAAGGCCAGTCCCTCCAGGTTGTTGGATAGGTATGGAACTCCCTAGTATAGTTTGGGTAGTGGTTTGGGAAGTGGTGGTAGCGGAAGCATTCAATGCCCTAAATCCAAAAGGAAGTGTAGGTCTCGGTGGTCCAGGTGTGCCAATCAGGGCTTGATTAACTACCGCATTATCGGCAGGGATGGTCGAAATGTGCAGGGCCATTGTCGAATGGGCTGTCTGGAGGGGAATTGTAGACCTTGGGCCAACGGATGGTATGTTTAGACCAACGGTTGGTGTGGCCGTAAAAGTGGTAGTACCGGTGAAGTGATTTGGGGGTACAGTATAGGAAAAAGATGTGTTGGCACCTTCTCCTGTTCCATAAAGATCTCACACCAAGCGTGGTGGACTCCGAAAAACGTCAGCAGTCCAAAAAGGGTCACTGGCTAAAGGGTTTTGAGAAGACCCGGCTGGAATGTCAGAAGGATCGATGACCACAAATTCTCCAGCGGAATTAAGGTGGAGGATCTGTCATTCGTATCCCCCTGGAATGCGGTAAGCTTTCGGAGATTCTGAGACAATTCAGAAATTCTCCAGAGGGATTGGAACTTCTTCCTGGGAAGTTGTAGCATTATGAACCTTGCTCTGTTGAGGAGATTCCTCCGTAGAATAAGGGGGTAAAGGGGTGTTTCCTTCCATATTCTCTGGAGGAAGTCCCTGTAGCCTCCGCGAGTGGCGTGGAGGGTAGATGTTGGCAGAGAAGAGTCGACAAAAGAAATCTATGGCCAACTAATGAAAAGAAACAACACATGCTAAAAAAATCTAAGAATCACAACCAATCAAACATGACCTTCTTTTGATGACCGTACTAGTTGGTGATGAAATCCAACGTTGCGTGATCAAGTCCAGAAGGGGTGGGGATAGGGTGGAACAGTTACAATGGCAACCTGCTTAACAGACTTACGCGTTGGTGCAAGCTTCCACGCAGTAATTGTGGATTTACCCTCCAAGGATCCCTAGTGAGTTTGACCAATGTCTGCTCCAGGTACAGTGAGACTTTCTGTCACCGTCACCTTGTGTAAGACCCTAAAGATTATGGCCACTAAGGTTACCAATTCGCAGTCAGCCCCTGGGAGGGAACAGTCGACAGTCCGATCCGAACATACAGGCAGGGTATCAAGCCCGAAATCAACTAAAAGGCTACCATGCAGTAATTGTGGATTTACCTCAAAGTGACCCCCATAATACGATCCGACCACCACAATCAGTTAAACCACGGAGGGTTAGTCCCCGTATCTTACCCGAATGTGACCTTGTGCGTAACCCCTATGTGAGAGGGGGATCCTAGGCAGACTTATACGATAACTGGATTTACTCTCCCTAACTTAGGATGCTACTGTTGGTTTTAGAAACTTTGGAGATTTATTCTCACAGCCCTAATCCAAAGTAATAAGCCTAGTCTACTATTGGTGGAGGATCCTAAAAAAGAAAAAGTTCTAGATAACTTTTAATTAGCGTTGATTTTAGTGGTTGTTCTTTACGCAAAGGGGTGCATGGAAGTGAAATGAATGGGATTATGACTCAGACCCAAATAATGCATCAAATATGATAAGCAGTCATTTCCTTTCGATGGACATCTAGCTAAGGGAGAGAGAGAGTTCTTTCACTAATCCAGCACAAATAAGGAATGTCCTCAAACAATTCTTTTCTCAATCAAATCCTAATGTAATGAAAAAACTTTTAAATGCCTTCTAATATTCACAATCAATTATAAAGATATCCTTTATTGTTTGTGTATGGATGATGATCAATTCAACACAATGCTTGTCTTGCTAATTATCTTTTTGGTATGAATGAAAAGCAAACTAGCACAAGCAAAAGTCACACAAACAATACACCCTTTCGAAGCGATCAAAACGAAAAAGCGAAAGAAAAAGAAACAATCAAAGAAAAAAACAAACTTCACACCCAAAAGCAAAAGTTGAAGAACAATGACCTTGACCGAAATCAAGACAAAGAGGTTTGTAGGCCTTTGATGACCTTCACCAGGGTTTTTAATCAGTTGACGAGGAGAGAAGAACAATGCATGGGTTTCAAACTTCACTCAACAGGAAAAAATCAATGAAAATGGTGAAGAAGGCTACAATCAACAAGGTATTTATTCTTCAAAAAGGACAGATGTCAAGGCTGAAATGGAAGAAAAAATGACTCACTATATCACTCAGCAAAAGAGACACAGAGGCAAACCCTAAAAAAGGAAGTTCTGGAGGGTTTTTTTGCCAAAAAGAGGCTGGCACTCTGTTGCCAAGGGCAAGGAGAATTATAGTGCTCTGTGTATACGTATGGTGGAGCATTGGCGCTCTGTTAACACTAGGAAAGAGGCGCTAGGGTCTAAAAGCCCCAGAAATGTCAAAAAATTCCAAAAATTGGGATTCAAACTTGACAAGTATGTTGAGTGTGATAAGGTAAGGAGCCAATCAGCTCATGAAACTAATCAAAGAGGATTGAACCAAGTCTGAAACAATCAAGGGATAGATCAAGGTCAATGAGGAGAAAAATCCAAACAAAAGGTTTCGATTTTAGGCTATCTCCCCAGTGGAGTCGCCAGTTTCTGTTGTAGGAAAATCTCCCTGTGGACAGGTAGATCACCTCTAGAGATTGACCTTAACCCTAGAAAGAAAAGTTCTTAACATGGACACTGAATTCCTTTCAAATCTATCTAAACTAATGCATGAGAAGGAAGGATGACAGAAGTACCTTTTTATCAATGTTTGTCCCTGCACGCTCCGAGTTGCACTCCAATCCTTTGCTTCTCGCTGGATCCTGTGGAAAAAACAAGATACGACGGCTTCCTACTCTATTGATATTAGCTTGAATACAGATCTATCAATAAATGATAAGTTCATGTGACATTAGACACAAACTAGAAAGAAACAGGCCAAGCGTGTCATATTGATGAGAATAAC
>JZKD02S2178657.1:434581-446794 GCA_000966675.3 Picea glauca | reverse complement strand
AGTTCTTCCTTTCTGATATAACTTCTGGAGGGGTGGTTGGTGTTATCTTGCCAACCAACTCAACTATCTCCTATTTATACCCCTCCATCATATAATCTATCCTCTTTAAAAAAAATATGGGCTAGTTGTCATTCTAGTGCGCTATCTAGGATCATCTAGAAGACTTCCTCAAGTCTTTTCTCCATTTTATCCGTGCATTATTTTTCCTCTTCTCATTCTATACGCACTTATGTAAGAACTGTCTCTATCACTTCCTTGGATTCCTCGGTTGTCTCCAAGATTTTTGCATCCATCCTGGACCTAGATTGTACTTCATGTTGGCATGTTTACAGGTAGAGTGCACTTGTCATTGATGGCAAGAACAACTATGGAAAACATGAAAGAAAAGAAGAATATAAGTAGCGATGGAAAACAAGGAAAATGAAGACGAGACCCACAGGAAAAGGTTCGGAGGCCAAAACCTTTGAATACTTAGAAAACCTTATAAGTCGAAAGAAATCGTAAGCTCTGGAGAAAGTGTGATGATTGTTAGATCAAATCAATGGAAGGACAAGATAAGAAAAAAACGGAGAGCCGTTGGATCTAATACACAACAAAGCTACATCACAGAATAGATCGAACCATTGATCTAAGATCTCGATCGAATGAAAAACACTCACTTTAGATCTAAATATGTGAGGAAGTTACACTCAGGAAAGTTTGAGATTTGAAATTCCCGAAATGCGAATTTCGTCAACCGTCCGATCAATCTCAAGTGGAAGGACAGGATAAACTAGAAAAAATACATTGAAAAAAGATTGAGCCATCGATATACTATCATGATCAATGAACAAGATTCACTTCAAATCTAATGTTGCGAGGAGGTTACACTCTAGAATGTTTGAGATTTGAAAAACCCGAAGCCCAGAAATCTGAAATGAATAAGGACCGTCGGATCTGGAGATCATACGATGACTGTTAGATCAAGGAGATCTATGTCAGCAGATTACGTCAGAAAATCTCATCCTCAAGGACATGTGACAAACCATGTCAGCAGTCTACGTCAGCAAGGACAAATGGCACAGTTAGAAAACAACAAGTGTCAAGTTGAAATCAACATTTCAAGTATGTGAAAATAACGAATTTGAGTGACACGTGGCATCTGCTCAGATCATGACACGTCATCAAGTGATGCAAGAGTTACATCACTCTAGGAGTTTTTCTTCGGGATTTTTACCACCATTACTCGCCCAAAGACCCGAAGTAGACACGAGACGTCTGATTTGAAAGATCACTTCAAGAGAATTCTTGTGCGTTGATTTACTGCAGTGTAAGGATAGTGTAAGTGGAAGCGTTGACCAATAGAAAGTGGTCTCCACCATTTATGACTTACTGAGTAGGCCATCACTCCGGAGGAAAGAACGGGTTGAGACTCAAAATTTCAAAGTCTGGAGACCCGAAGGGGATTGTGACAATTGATCCAAAAGGGGACACACGCCAGTGGATTGTTAGCTCTGGGAAAAAGAAAAATAAGGATGAAATAAAGTTGAGAGTTGATATTTCCAAACCTCGAATAATCAAAGGGATAGTGATCGTCGATCCAAAAGTGACACTCGTCATTGGATCGTGGACTACGAGAGAAAGCAGAGTTTGAGAATCGAAACTCTCGAAGCCCGAAAGGAGAAATAAATCTCATCTGTTGGTTTGGAGGTTAGATATGATCCACAGATCATGAAAGGATAGATCTGAACCATCTTCTCGGGAGCACCATGAAGATCATAAGATCGAGGGTCTCATCTCTTTGTGGGGATTGAATATCCACAAACTTTGTTTCTAGAATCATGCGTGGAAGGTAGGAAAGGAAGGTTGATAACATTCGTTGATCAAGAGGCATGAACAAGGGGTTCGAGATCAATGGTCGTACTTGGGCCAGAACATGCTTGGACCTGAATTTTTCATGGGCAGGTCACAATCAAAACCATGGTTTTGGAGAAAAGATGCATGGCAGCTCAAAGTAAATTGGAGGGAGAAAAACAGTTTGATTCAAACCACCCATGGACACATCTACAATCATGTGGTCACATGAAGCACATAGCCCAAGTTCATATCGTGAAACGGACCTGGCACTCACTAGAATGAGATCGGGAAGTGACTATTGGTTAGGTGTTTGGTCACCGTCGGTGGTCACATGAAGGAAGGGACTTAGAATCCAAAGATGCCAAAGATGACTAACTATAACTGATAGAGAAGACAAAGAGTTTTGACTACCAGATAAGCTAAGGAATCTCAGGATAACACCCAATGATGATGAACACACTGAGAATAACCTCCAGAGAAGACGAAGGTTTTCGATGATGATCAGGCAGAGGACTCAATGTGAGAAAAACATGCAAAATAGAGAAGTGAAATTATCTGTGAGGAATCTATGTAGTGGTGAGGAAGAGATGCAGTGAACAACTCATAGGGCAGAAAAATAACATAGTGAAGAGCATGCAAAAGGCATAATGCATAGAAAAGAGGATGTCGCACAAATCATAAAAGGCATAGGAATAGAAAGAGAAAGAAGGCGAGCGGGAGGACACTGATGTAGGCAGAGCAGAGCAGTGTAGCAGAATAGTGATGAGACTGGTAAGCCATTGATATACAATGTATCACTGTAATAAATTTCAGTAAGCAAAGATTTATATTTCAGGATAGTAGGGAGGTTCTATGGAGGATTGTTGTCCTCAGAAGTTTCAAGTGGTTGCTTGATCACAGGAAGTTGTACATTCCATCTAGTTACAGCCGGAAAAACCAAGGTGGTAGGGAGGTGCAAGGGAGAACTATTGTTCTCTATTATACAGGTTGGTGCCTGTGTGACTAGAAGTTGGTGCTTCCATCCAGTTGGTGCTGGAACACTCAGGGAGTTGGTGCTAGAGAAACCAGAGAGATGGTGCTCTCAACAAGTTGCTTCTTGTAAAATAGAGGTTGTATCCTCAAGAGGAGTTGGATATCATAAGAATGATAATGTACAGAAAATAAAGAATACTTATCATATCAAGAAGAAAAGTTTTTTCCCTTTATGGGTTTCCTCAAGAGTAATATATCTCTGTATATTTCATGTATGTGATTGATGTTGAATATTCTATTGTTTACTTCCTTGCATTATTGTGATCGTCATTAGGTGTTTTGTAAAGAGTTTAAAATGGGCATAATTGTTTAAGCATAGTAACAACTGATTCAACCCCCCTCTCAGTTGTCCAACAATTGGTATCAGATCAAGTTCCTCTTATTTAAGGGTAGATCCTAGAGCTTAAATATGACTAGCCATGAAGGAACTTCAACCAATAAGGCCCCCTTTTGAATGGAACAAAATTTTCCTTCTGGAATGTTAGGATGAGAACCTACATAATGGCTTTAGGGGAAGATGTCTGGGATGTGGTAGAGACTGGTTATGTAAAGCCAATTGTACTATCTAATAAGGATGACAAGCTAAAATTCAGCTTCAACGCTAAGGCTATGACTGTTATTCTGAGTGGACCTGCAAAAGAAGAATTTGTAAAAGTTATGCACTTAGAAACTACCAAAGAAATGTGGGAAAAATGCATTAGAAGTTATGAAGGTAATGAGAAATTAAAGGATGCCAAGCTTCAAACCTATAGAGTACAATTTGAACAGTTAAATATGAAAGAGGATGAAACTATTGGGAGGTACTTTCTAAGAGTTGAAGAACTAGTAAATGCAATGAAAGAACTTGGTGAAAAAATTGAGGAAGCCTCTTAAGTTTCAAAAATTTTGAGATCTCTGCCAGATAGGTTCAACACAAAGGTTTCTGCTATAGAAGAACTTAATGATCTAAAATCTTTGGCTTTTGATCAACTTCTAGAAACATTGACTGCATATGAAATCAGTATATTTAAAGACAAACCCACCTCTAGAGAAGAATCATTTAAAGTAGATAAGAATGAGGATTCTGAGACTGATGAAATTGAAGAAAAATTTGTGAGAAGACTAAAGAAAGGATTAGGCAAGTACCAAGGAAAATTTCTCTTCAAATGTTTTAACTGTGGAAAGATATGTCACTTTGCATCTAAGTGTCCACACAAGAAACATGATCAAAATTCTGAAGGTGAAAATAAGTACAAACCCAAGAGATTTAGTAAAAAGAAACGTTTATGTGTAAACAATGATGAATCTTCAGAAGACATAGATAGTGACTCTTCCTGTGAAAATAATATTAATGAATTTATTCTTATGGCCAAAGAGGATCATGATAATAAAATCACAAAAAGTGATGTTGACAATGAATAAGTTGTGGTTGACTTGGAATGAGAACTGATCAGTGCTCTAGAAGAAATTGCTAGACTCAGATCAAAGAAGAAAAAGCAAAAACAATTGTTGATACAGTTTGAGAAGGACAATAAAAAACATGATGAAGACTTTTCCCTGCTAAAAGTGGAATTAGAAGAGGAAAAGAAAATAGAGGACATTCTGAAATAGAAGTTATCAGAAAATAAGGCAAGATGTGAAGCCTTGGAAGAAGATGTAGTAAAAACTAGAAATAAGATGTAGAAGTTTAAAACATTGTATCTCCAAAATATTCCAAGTATTAAAGCCATCGCAGAACTAAACGACATTCTGAGAAAACATAGATCTGTTTTGTTGAAGACTGGTTTAGGTTATGTAAATGGTTCAAGTAGCAAACAACCAAAAATCAAAGAGCCAGTAAAGATGATCAAGTTCCAAGTCAGCAGACAATCATACCATGAGAGTACTCTGTCACCAAAATCTAATAAAGACAATATGATCCCTGATAAAAAACAAAGAGATCAGAAGATGGAGCAAAAAATTCCAAGAAGAAGGCTATTCTTCAAGTACCAAAATTTCTTCCATGGTTACTGTTCTAATTTTGGTCATAAGATTGCAAATTGTCAAACTAAGTTTAGAGACATGCAACTGAGGAGGTCAAGAAATAAAAAATCTTTACGACATAGAACTAAGAATCCAATGAATAGACAACGTATCACCAATCACTTTGACCTACTAAACAATGAGCTCAAATTTTATAACTGTCATAAATTTACCCACAAAGCTGCAAACTCTCATCTGAAGAAGTACAAGAAAGATCCAAGGATAAATCCTTTAGCTAGAAATGTCAGCGCATGGAAAAAGAAAGATAGTGAAAAATGTGGTCTAGTACTTTCAGCTCAAAAACAAAAATTCCTCTGGTATATAGACAGTGGATGTTCCAAGCACATGACTAGAGACAAGTATAAGTTTATTCCTATAAGTAAAAGAAAAACAGGAAATGTAACCTTTGGAAATGATGAGCCAAGTAAAATCAAGGGTAAAGGGATGGTGAGTTTGAGTAATGGTAAAGGAAAAGCCCAGGATGTTCTACTTGTAGATGGGTTGAAACATAATTTTCTCAGTGTAAGTCAAATGTGTGACAGAGGATGTGAAGTGGTATTCACTTTCAAGGATTGTAAGATAAAGTCTGTAAACTCGGGAAAAGTGGTGGCTAAAAGCATAAAGACAGAAAATAATGTATATGTGTTGAAAGAAGATAAAGAAGAATGTCATCTACGCAAACATGATGAAAGTTGGTTATGGCATAGGAGACTTGGACATCTAAACTTTGACCACTTAATCAAGCTCAAAAATCTTGAGGCAATGAAAGATCTTTCAAGAATATCAAAGCCACAAGACTCAGTGTAAACTCTGCCAAGTAGGAAAGATAACCAGGACACGGTTTAAATCCAAGAGCTCTACTTTCACAGAGAAACCACTCCAATTAATTCATATGGATTTATGTGGACCATCAAGATGGGAAGACAGGGGGAGGAGAACTACTTTATGTTGATCATTGATGATTACTCCAGACTTACTTGGGTTTTTCTTCTCAAAGAAAAAGCTGAATCATTTGAGAAATTTAAAATATTTAAGCCTTTAACTAAGAATCAAACAGGAAAGAGTTTAAAGGCAGTAAGATCAGATAGAGGAGGAGAATTTATGTCAAGTGATTTCAAGGAATTATGTGATAAACATGGGATAAAGAGAGAATGGACAATCCCAAGAACTCCAAAACAAAATGGAGTAGTTTAGAGGCAAAACATAATAGTGCAGCAAATGTCCAGACCAATGATGAATGAGAAGAACATTGGTCAAAATTACTGGTTAGAAGCAATACACACATCAGTCCATATTCTTAACAAAGACCACATCATACCACATAGTGACAAGACACCTTATGAACTGTGGTATGGAATACCTACTTCAATCAAACACTTTAAATTCTTTGGGAGCAAGTGCTAAATAAAACATAATAATGAAAACCTTAGCAAGTATGATGACAAGGCTGATGAAGGCATCTTATTAGGATATGCTACCAATAGTAAAGGATATAGGTTCTTTAATAAAAGATTTCATAAATTAGTTGATTGCATTGATTTAAACGTTGATGAAAGAGTCCTAGTAAGAGAGGTGACCAATATTGAGTCTAATACAGAGGACAAAAATGAAACTGAAGATGAACAGGTCCAAGAATCAAATGGAGAAGAGACACCCAGACAAGAAGAATAAGGAAAACAATCAACATCAAATCCTTCCTCCAAAATTACTTAAAAGAATCATCCTGAAAGTCAGATAATTGGTGAGAAGGTGAAAGGTGTACAAACCATGAGAAGGGTAATCAAATACACCGAGCAATCACATATGACCTTCATATCCATGGTGGAACCCAAGAACTTTAATGAAGCTAGTAAAGACATAAATTGGTTAAAATCAATGAATGAGGAACCAGACTAGATTGAAAAGAATGACACTTGGGAACTCGTTCCTAGGCCAACAAATATAAATTTAATAGGATCAAAATGGGTCTACAAAAATAAGATGAATGAGAAAGGAAATATTGTTAGAAATAAGGAGAGATTGGTCAGCAAAGGATATGCTCAAATAGAAGGACTATATTTTGATGAAACATTTGCGCCTATAGCAAGATTAGAAGCAATTAGAATGTTTCTTTCATATGCTTGTCATAAACAGTTTAAATTCTATCAAATGGATGTCAAATCATCTTTTCTAAATGGAGATCTAAAATAAGAAGTCTATATGGAACAACTAGAGGGCTTCCAACTGTCAGATAACCCTGACTTTGTCTACAAGTTGGAGAAAGCCTTATATGGGTTGAAACAAGCTCCTCACGCCTGGTATTATAGACTAGATAAGTATCTTCAAGACAAAGGGTTCAAGAGAGGAATAGTTGACAACAATCTATATATCAAAACAGGGGGTAATTATTTTCTCATTATGTTGGTCTATGTAGATGACATCATCTTCGGAAGCAATAATTCTTCATTGGTACAATGGTTTCATTCTACCATGCAGTATGAATTTGAAATGTCTATGATAGGAGAACTCTCATTTTTTCTTGGTCTGCAAATTACTTAGAGGTCTGAAGGATTATTTCTTTCTCAGGAGAAATATCTAAGAGAAATGTTGAAAAGGTTTCAAATGGAAGATTCCACACCTATGAGCACACCTATGGTCATTGGATGCAATTTAAGAAAGAATGATGAATCACCTAATGTTGATCAGAGTTCATATAGTTCTATGATAGGCAGCCTATTGTACATCACAGCATCTCATCCAAACATAATGCATGTTGTTGGAATGGTAGGAAGGTATCAAGCTGCACCTAAACAAAGTCATTTGTTAGTTGTCAAAAGAATATTCAGATACTTGAAAGGAATGATGGACTATGGCCTATGGTATCCTAGGAATCATAATTCTCAACTATCAGTCTATTCAGATGTTTATTGGGCTAACTGCGTGGATGAAAGACAAAGCACGAGTGGAGGTGCATTCTTCTTAGTAGATTCCCTTGTATCATGGTTGAGAAAGAAGCAAGGTTCAATTTCCTTATCGACTACAGAAGATGAGTACATTTCAGTTGCCACTTTTTGTACCCAAGTATTATGGATGATTTAAACACTTGCAAACTTGGAGGTAAAATATACAACACTGATCCCAATTCATTGTGATAATACTAGTGCAATCAGTGTGTCAAAGAATCTTGTATTTCACTCCAAGACCAAGCATATACCCATCAAGTATCACTTCTTGAGTGAACAGGTGACCAACATTGTTGTTTATTTTCATTATATTCCATCCAAAGATCAGATTGTTGATATATTCACTAAACCGCTTGCAAAATCTTAGTTTGAGTATTTACCCCAGAAGTTCGGAATGACCCCATTATCAACCTAAGAGAGTCCATCCTGTCAGGAGAGTATGTATTGTTTGAATATTTGATACCTCCGCACAGTAGTGCGGCATCTCAGGGGGAGCATGTTTTATTTGACTTTGATGTCAAAGGGGGAGAAAAGGAGTGGTCCGGATGCTACAATTGGAGGTATAAGTAGAATAGTGCATCCTTTCAGGGTTGCCATCAATGCCAAAGGGGGAGATTGTTGGCATGTTTACAGGAAGAGTGTGATTTTCATTGATGGAAAGAAAAGAGATGGAAAAAAGGAAAGAAAAGAAGAACAAAAATAGCAATAGAAAACAAGAACAACAAAGACGAGACCCGCAAGAGAAGGTTTTGAGGCTAAAACCCTTGAATACTTAGAAAAACTTCTAAGTCGAAAGAAATCGTAAGCTCTGGAGAAAGAGTGATGATTGTCAAATCTAATTAGTAAAAGGACATGATATGAAAAAAATGGAGAGTCATTGGATCTAATCCACATAAAAGTTGCATCGTAGAACAGAACAAATCGAACCATTGATCTAATATCTCGATCGAACGAACAACACTCACTTAGGATCTAAAGATGTGAGGAGGTTACACTTAGGAAAGTTTGAGATTTGAAATTCCTGGAATGTGAATTTCCGTTAACCGTTGGATCAATATCATGTGCAAGGACAGGATAAGATAGCAAAACTACATCACAGAAAGATCGAGTTGTCGATCTAAGATCCTGATCAATGAACAAGATTCACTTTAGATATAAAGTTGTGAGGAGGTTACACTCCGGAATGTTTTAGATTTGAAAAAAACAAATCTCGGAAATCCGAAATGAATAAGGACCATCAGATCTAGAGGTCAAACGATGACCGTTATATCAGGGAGACCTATGTCAGTAGATTACATCAACAAATCTCATCCTCAAGGACATGTGGTAGACCACGTCAGCATGGACATGTGGCAGACCATGTCAGAAGTCTACGTCAGCAAGGACAAGTGGCACAGTCAGAGAATGAAAAGTGTCAAGTTGAAATCAACATTTAAGGTACGTGCAAATCATGAATTTGAGTGACACATGGCATCTGCTTGAATTATGACATCTCATCAAGTGACACAAGAGTTATGTCACTCTGGGAGTTTTGATTCTAGATTTTTACCACTAGTACTCTCCTAAAGACCCGAAGTCCCAAATGTTGAAGATGCGAAGTGGACATGAGACGTATGATCTGAAATATCACTTCAGGAGCATTATTGTCCTTTGATTTGTTGAAGTGGAAGGATAGTGTAAGTGGAAGCGTTGCCGACAGCAAGCGATCTCCACCATTTATGACTTACCAAGCAGTTCATCACTTCAGAGGAAAGAATGGGTTGAGACTCGAAATATTAGAAGTCTGGAGACCCGAACAGGATTGTGACCGTTGATCCAAAAGGGGACACGGATCAGTGGATTGTGAGCTCCGGGAAAAATAAAAAGAAGGATGAAAGAAAGTTGAGAGTTGATATTTTCTAACCCCGAATACCTGAAGGGATAGTGACCATCACTCCAAAAGGGACACTTGTCATTGGATCATGGACTCCAGGTGAAATTCTCCAGGAGCAAGCAAAGTTTCAGAATCAAAACTCCCGAAGCCTATTATCCACAATTTTGTTCATCGAGATGATGTCATGATAATGTCATGATGATGGAAAATCAAGCTCTTCACTAAGAACACTTTATTGAGAAAAGTTACACTTGTCTGCTTCCAGAAATCATGTTTTTTAAAGAGGTTCGCAGGCTGCCTATATACTTGCCTGCGAGAATGCCTGATTCTCGCAGGCTGCATTAAGATGGAGTGCGAGGGGTTTTCACTGTACATAAATGCCAAGGTGCGAACATCTTCTTAAAGAGGAAAAATATGAAGTTATCGAGCCTTCTAGAAGGGAATCTTCGAGAAGAATGAGTTGGATAGAGAATGGTTATCTATGTACTGGCTTTCCTGATATCTTGGGATCATTTCCTATCCAAGTAACTAATCTATCTTCTCCTATATATTGAGGAGATTGCTCATGGAAAGGGTTATAAGCAAACTAGCAAGAGATTGATTGGAGAATCAGTGCAAGACTGTATGGAGGACTGATGCTACAACAACAAGAGACAATAGCAAGGTCAACAAAAGTGGTTGATTTTCTTCATGCATGAGCAAGTGTGTGTGTCAGAGCTAGGAGCCATCGAAAGGAGACCTACGACATCAAGGCTCAGGTTGTAAGTTTCACTTTCAATTAATTCAATACAATAATATGTCCCTTTCCCATAAAGATGATGTCATTTTATTACATAACTCCTTGATCATATGTATAGACTAGCTATTGAATATATTAATCTGCCTTTACTTCGATTGGTTTGTACTGTTGTGATCTGGACGGTGCAAGAGCATTGGAGAAAATCTTGGAACAATAGAGACTTAAGGAAAGCGTTCATAAGGTATGCCCATAATCCTTACCTCTTAGTTCATTCAATAGGCTAGATCTAGGGAAAGTGTATTATTCTGTCCTGTTTTGTTCTAGATCCAAGTGGATCTAGGGAGATCAGTTTGTGTCCGCACTCAAGGATTTATCCTGAAACAAAATTGGCGACTCCACTGGGGATCTATTCCCTTTTTATTTATGGTTTTTTGAATTTCCTGTGGCCATTTTCTCTATTTGTTTTTTTCTCCTGTTTTGTCAGTGTCTGAGTCCTCAGGATATCCCGAGAGACCTTCTGGGTCTATAAGCCAGCTTGAATTTTGCTTGCATTTAAATTTTTTTTATTATCTTCAAGAATTCTCGCACTGTGTCCATTGACAGCCTACGAAAACCAGTCAAGTTCTCACTCTGCATATAGGGTCCAGTGCGAACACCTCGCACCTTGCTTCAAGGTGGCCTGTGAGAACACTATCTTCTCGCACTGTGTTATACTGCTTGCCTACGAGCAAGATTTTTGAAAATTTTGGAATTAAGTCTTGACTTTTTCAATTGCTCAGAACAATTGAATTGTGTCTTTTTGGATTATTGGATCATTGACTTATACATCTTTTGTCTTAGTTTGCTTGTTGGAACAGATTTAGGTTTTCTAGGTCTTTCTTGCCCTTAGTAGCTTGACTTTCGTTTCTTGGCTCTGTTTGGCATTTTCTTTCTCTCTGACTTCTGGAGTTGAGTGTGTCTGATTGATTGAGAACCAATGATTGGTAGAGAGTCAAGAGTTTGGTGTTTTCTCTTTTTCTTGGTGGTTCGAAAGAGCATTTTTCGTTTGCATTGAGAAGCTTCCTTGGTTTTCTTTTTCTTTTTACTTTTATTGAAAGTGTTGGTTGGGTTGTTATTGTTGTTTCTTTACGGTTTGATTTTCTTTTCTCATTAATCCGAGTTCTTCTTGGAAAGTGAACAACTAGTTTTCTTTCAAGATTTTGTTTTTGCTTTTTCAAAGACATTGAAAATCAAATTTTGGAGTTTATTGAAGTATTTGAAAAATACATATAGACATTGTTCATCGATAAATGATTGTTTGTATTGGCATTTGAAAGGAAATTGTGCATTGCTTTTGCATTGTAGTAAAGAGTTGATTTGGAAAATTTTCTCTCTCTCCCATAACTAGGATTCATGGAATGAAAAGGATTATATTTCATCATTATCCTTGCATTATTTGGGTCAGAGTCATACATCATGAGTTTCACTCCCGTTACCTTTGAGTAAACAACATCTTTTAAAAACATTGCGTAATATTAAAATTGATCTAGTAACTCTTTTCTAGGGCTCTTTTACACCAACATTTAGCTAGGCTAGTGCTTTGGAGTAGGAAGAGAGACACACTCTCCAAAAGCTCACAAACACACAATAGCATCTTGAGTTAGGGAGTGTTAAATTCCATTTGCAACATATTGTTTTGGGATGCCCTTCTAACACAAGGGTCAAGCACTAGGTCGCATTGGTGTTGGCAGAGTTACTAACCCTGCTTTGTTGACATCGGTGTAGAGATTGCACGTATTATGGGGATCACT
>JZKD02S2178657.1:408525-434531 GCA_000966675.3 Picea glauca | reverse complement strand
GCTATACTGTTGTTTGTGGTGACCTTAGTGGCCTATCTCTCTAGGTTCTTACCCAAGGTGACTGTGGAGGGGAAAGTCTTCACGGTACCTGGAATCGACGTTGATCAAACTCACTTGGTATCCTTGGAGGGTATACCCATGATTATGTGTGGGAGCTTGCACCAGGGTGTAAGTCTGTTAAGCAGGTCGTCAACGTAACTTTTCCACCTTAGCCCTGCCCCTTCTCGTCTCATTGTTGCGACATTGGATTTCATCACCAACTAGTGGCTTCGAAATTAAAAGGTATTGTTTGCTTGGTGATTGCTTCCTAGATTTTATTTTCTAGCGAGTGTTGTTTATTTCTCGAAGTTGACCTTAGGAATTTTCTCACGAAATTTGTCACTAGTTTACAATTGCTCCCCCACGACGTTCGCGTAGGATGCAAGGTTTATCCCCGGAACATCCAGAAGCTTCACAACCCTTACATACCGCAACACCTGAGGGTACCCCTGAGGGTTCACCTCATCAGAATGAAGTCTCTGTGGTTACTTCACCACAAGGGAAAACCAGTGACGTTCCAATTGTCACCACACCATTTCCACAAGTCGAACGAACTGATTCTCTAGAAGAATTTCGAGTTACCAACACTATAGAGGACTATCACGTTCGTCGTGGTGAACGACCTGTTGGACGAGTAAATCCTTCTGAAGAAACCATTGTTACATCTTCTGAATCAACTGTTGGGCCTTCTCACGATGTAGTAGGCCAAGATCCTTTTTGGTCGGGTAATCTCCGTCGAGTTCTTTTTGGTACAGAGTCACCCCCTGTCTACGCAATCAACCCTCCCGTGACCTCTGAGATAGAAAATACACCAAAGACTACTACCTACCGCTTTGTTCTTCCTCTCGAGATGGCCCATCTCACGAATAATACGAGTGTCCAAACCGAGGTTACTGCAGCTACTCTGGCTCCTATCAATACCCAGTGAAATCTTGATGTCATCCCAACATTACCACCCAGTTACCACGCGCTGAATGTGTTGTTGAATTCTGCCAATCCAACACCTCCACAAACCCCAGCCGGTTCTCCAGGTGGTCCTCATTTTCTTGGGCATCCTATTCCTGGTTTCATCTCGACACTCCCTCAGTTTCCTTCTGGTAATCCTAACCCTAGTGGTACTATCCCAACTGTTGCACCAAACCCATAGATTCCTATTGGTGGACGGGGTGGTACAGTTCCTTTTCCTTTTCCCGGACACAACACAGTTACTACGCAACCCACAGTTGGCACACAAATTCCAGGTGGAACTATACCTACAGTAGGGGGACCAACCTCCCCTTTTGGACAAAATATACCCCCTGAATTGGCCCAGTATTGGACTCAACTTCTACAGAACTTTCCTCAAAATGTTGGGGGGCAACAAACTGTCCCTGTAGTAGGTCAACCTTATCTAGGGGTAACCAATCCTATTTGGGGTACGGGTTAGACTACTCAGCCTCAGGTCCCTACTCAAACTCAAGGTTACAATCCTTGGGGTTACTATCCTATCCGTTCACCACAGAGTCAGCCAGGGCCTTCCCTTTATGGACAGTCTGCTTATGGTCCTACTGGTTTACCAACAGGGCTTCCACCCCAAAGCCATCAGTACCCGCAAGTAAACTGACAGTTGCCTTTACTTGCTACTATGGATTTGCCAGACTTGCCTAGGATTCTAAATGATCCTATTCGTCACTCTCCTCAATGGCCTACCATCCCTGCTAAACTTCCATCGGATATTCCGAAATTCGATGGAAAGCTGGGAGAGGACCCAAATAATCATGTCATGACTTTTCATTTATGGTGTTCGTCCAACTCGCTAATGGATGACTCCATTCGCCTACATCTTTTTCAACGGACCCTAACCGGTTCGGCTACGAAGTGGTACATTGAATTGCCAAGAGGTTTCTTTTTTTATTTCAACACCCTAGCTATGGATTTTCTCACGCATTACCAGTTACCGATCTGTTACGATACCGTAACCGAGATCTTAACTTCTTTAAAACAAACAAAAGGTACTCACATCTCGGACCATATACATGAGTGGAGAAGGAGACGACGTCTCATCAAACTTGAACTCCATGATCAGTTACTGGTAGGATGGTTTACAAAATCTTTCGTGAATGAAATTGGTAAAGACATTGCTATGGGTGGTGTTGTTACATAGGAGAAGGCTATAAGTCATTCTCAATATATTGATCTCATTTATTCGCAAATGTGAACACTCTACAATTTACTGCCTGAACTACCTCGTCCTGGTACTTCCAGCACTTCAACTGCTCCAGCTTCCTCACATGCAGTTGATGGTGTGATTGGTACTACTCATACCCACTCACATTCCGTTTCAACCACAACCCCTAAAGCCAATTCTTCTAATGTTCAGAATGCTTCGTCTCCTACTCCTCTTGCCGGTAAAACTTGTGAAGTGAACACTATTCAATCTACACCTACCGGTAAGAATAAATCCAAGAAAGGGAGAGGTAAGAATAAGGAGAGTAAAAATAATAATCCAAATGAACAAACCAAAACCCCTCCTGCTGAAGACCGGGATAAGCGCAAACCCCGCTACCCTTTCCTTATCTGTGGTGATGATCACTACACGAAGGATTGTCCTAGACACGCCGAGGATAGTAAGTTTCTTGAAGGAACACCCAAACCCTCTACGCCGGTAGTCTTGTCCCAACCCTTCCTGTCTCAGCAACAAGCCTCTTTGGTCATTCATGACCAACCATCTACGTCTACAACATCATATGTTTTGATGTGCATCGGTGATTCTAAGAAATAAAATTTTGCCCTTACCACTAGAGCTAAAGACTATACTCCTTCTAAGGAGAAGGTTGACGATTTACTTCTCGATCTGGTACAACCCTCTCCACCGAATCCACCCACAAACGGTCCTCTTCATTTTGAACGACCGAGCCTCGATACAGTTATATGACCACCCCCGAAAGGTGTCATTAAGAAATAAACATTCAATCCTAATGCTTGTGCGGCCCAGAACTATAGCATTGTCGAAGATCTGGCCCAAGCACCTTCAGCGATGTCTGCCCTTGAAGTCCTTCAGTCTTGTCCTGCACAGCGAAGGGCTTTGTTGAAAGCTACAGGTGGAATCGATCCCACGGATACGAATTTGATAGTCTTTGACTTGGAAGACCATATTACAAGGTTACCCCACAGCTTGCGTTTCAAATACAAGTTGTTGTCGCCAACAAGAGCATTTGTCGGACTGTTATTGATGAGGGTGCCTCTACGTGTGTAATGTCTTTTACTTGTTGGAAAGCCATTGGCTCTCCTACCTTAAACGAATCACAAAACACTTGGAGAGCCTTCAATGGCTCTAGTTTTAAGCCTTACGGTGTTCTTTCGTCATTTCCTGTCACTCTCGAAGGTAAGACCATCCAGGTCGAAGTGGAAGTTTTCGATGCTCCCCTAGATTATAATCTTCTAATTGGACGTAGCTGGGTTGATTCTATGCATGCTGTTGTGTCAACCCTGTTCCGTGTCGTACGATTTCCTTACCAGGGAAAAGTGGTTACGGTTGATCAACTTGCCTTCTTTAATGCCGATACTCACACTGGCAACGTGCCATTCATAGCTAAACCCCACTGGGTTACGAGAATGTTGGAGTCGTTCTTTTAAAAGACTCTTCGTTAATGGGTAATTTCCCTATACCGCCACCACCCGATATTCCACGCCTGTCAGTTGCTTCTATTAATATGATCTCTACTATACCACATGAACTTCCTGTGTCTTCCGACCCTTGGATAGTTCCTGATCCTGGAGATCATGTTCGTTTCGACGACGTCATGCCGTTAAGTCCGGTTGAGTTCTCTTATCAAGCCATTCAATTGGCAACCCTTCCTACTTCTTATTTTGATGAGTTGTCTCCTGATCCTTTCCGTGTCATCTTCCCCACTAACGAGATGATCATGTCCATCATGGAGGACACCCCTTGGGATGATGGAAATCATCGTTCCATACTATTTCTGGAACAACATACTCTTGAGAATTATCAGCGGATTTCGACTCAGTCGACCGTTGTTGTTATATCCACCGTTCCCCAATCTACACGAGATGTGTTTGCAGAAGGGAACCTTAGTAAAATTTCTCCCACGGTACCCATAGATATTTCAGTTAAACCTAGGATAGTTGAGAATGTTCATATTGGAGCTTTGTGTTCTCCCGAAGAAATTGTCACTTATACTTCCTTGTTTAAAGAATTTCGTGATATCTTTGCCTGGAGTTACGAAGAGATGTTGGGTATCGACCCTGCTATTGTGGTCCACGAAATTAAGACATACCCTGGAGCCAAACCAGTCCGACAACGCCTCCATCCTGTCCATCCACGTAAAGCCGCAACCATCAAGCTTGAAGTTGAAAAACTTCTCAAAGCCGGTTTTATTTATCCCGTGGCTCTGACGGAATGGGTTTCCAACCCCGTATCGATTGATAAGAAAGGTGGTAGTATACATGTTTGTGCTGATTATCGGGATATCAACAAAGCCTGTCCAAAGGACAACTTTCCAACCCCCTTCGTCGACCAAATCGTTGACGACTGTGCTGGTAGTGAAATCTTTTCGCTCATGGATGGATTCTCTAGCTATAATCAAATTAACATCGCTCCTGATGACCAGCATAAAACTTCTTTTATTTGTCCTTGGGGTACTTTCGCCTATAGAAAAATTCCTTTTGGTCTTAAGAACGCAGGTGCTACGTTTCAGCGTGCTATGTCTTATGCGTTTCACGATATAAAGCATATCGTTCAACCTTATTTGGACGATTTGCCAACTCATTCTTTACGCCGAGTTGATCACCCTAACCATCTTCGAGCAATTTTCGTTCGTTGTCAATTCTATCGCATTCACCTGAATCCTCATAAATGTGTCTTTTGCGTAGAATCCAGCCGTCTCCTTGGTTTCATTGTTTCACGCCATGGGATCCGGGTGGATCCTATTAAGGTCGAGGCGATTCTTAATCTCCCTCCTCCTTATTCATTGCGCCAGTTACAAAGTTTGCAGGGGAAAGAAAACTTTCTTCGTCGCTTCATCCCGAATTACGCTGAGATTACTCGGGGTTTTACATGTCTTCTAAAGAAAGGTTCAGAGTTTGTCTGGGATAAGGTTGCTAACAACGCTTTTGAAGCTTTAAAGTTGGCCCTCACGAAAGCTCCTCTTCTTTTCCCTCCTGATTATAGTCGGGATTACTTTCTTTACCTAGCTGCTTTCTAGTATACTATCGGCATGGTCCTCGTTCAGGAGGATGACGCACACGATGAGCATGTTATATATTACTTGAGCCAGAGTCTCACTTCGATAGAAATTAAGTACCAACATGTTGAAAAGCTGGCTTTGGCTATTGTTCAAGTAGTTCAACATTTTCGTCATTATATTCTCTCCAGGAAGACTACAGTGATTTCACATTGTAACCCCATGCAACATATATTGACACGTCAATTGCTGGGGGGCAAGTACTCCAAGTGGATTGTCATTCTCTAGGAGTTTCATTTGAAATTCGATCGCGCCACGTCGAAGAAGTCCTTAGTTTTCGCTGAGTTAATTTGTGATTTTCCCCACACTGCCACAGAAAAAGTACCAGTCGAGTCGTTACCCGACGAATCACTTTTCCTTATCAGTACAAACGATATTTTGTATGGAGATATCATTATATATCTCCAAACTCAAACTTTCTGGCCTGCTTTGTCTAGTGCTGAACGTCGTCATGTCCATTATCAAGCACGTCATTATATTATCTTTGGCGATACTCTTTACCATCGAGGCATTGACTCTATATTTCAGCATTGTTTGACTTTTGAAGAAGCTAAGAAAGCTTTGAATGACTACCATTCAGGAGCATGTGGTGGTCATATGTCTAGGTATGCTACTGCCCAGAAGATCTTACGTGCAGGATACTTTTGGCCTTCCTTATTCAATGACTGTATTACTGTTGTTCAGAAGTGTCATGCCTGTTAGACCTATAATTAGAATATTCGGTCGCATCCTGCTCCCCTTCACCCTGTAGTCTCCGTAGGTCCTTTCACTAAATGGGGCATTGATTTCATGACATGTCACCCTCACTCGGTCGGGGGGCATGGTTATATTATTGTAGCTGTTGATTATTTTACAAAGTGGGCTGAGGCGATGCCGACATTCGATAATACTAGGAAGACTACAGTGTTGTTTCTTTTCAACCATGTCATCACTCATTTTGGTGTTCCTCAGGCTATCGTTACTGATCACGGTAGTCATTTTAGGAATCATATGATGTCTGAACTTATAGAGAAGTTGGGCCTTCGTCATGATAGCTCAACACCCTATTATCCACAGGCTAATGGCTAGGTCAAAGCCATTAATAAGGTTCTTATAACTATGATTCGACGGATGATAGGAATCCATAAAACTAGCTGGCACACGATGTTGTTTTCAACATTGTGGGCATATCGGACATCTGTTAAATCTGCTACGGGATTCACGCCTTTTCGATTAGTTTATGGCATGGAAACCATTCTGCCAATAGAATGTGAAATACCTTCTTTGAAGCTAGTTGTAGAGCTCTTACCTAATACTTCTGTCAAAGAGGAACGTCTGTTGTATTTTATGCGATTAGACGAGACTCGTCGTGACGCTACTCTTGTAATAGAAGCCCAGAAGAAACGTGTTAAGGCACAGTATGAAAAGCATGTCAAACCTTGTGTCTTCTCTGAAGGCGATCTTGTTCTTTTGTATGAACAAGATAAAGATGTCTTAGGAGCTGGGAAATTCGAACCAATGTGGCATGGGCCTTACATTGTTAGCAAAGTTTTGGAAAAAGGAGCGTATGAGCTAGTTGATTATGATGGTGTACCTTTGAGTGAAGCCAGAAATGGGTTGTACTTAAAGAAGTACTATGCATGAGTCATTTGTGCACTAGTACTTGTATTTTATGTATCATACTGCGTGTGTGTGTTACTTTTAGTTTTTCTTCTGACGTTATCTAGTCTCTGCCCTTACGTGACATTGTGTTTGATTGCCAGATGTCAGAGTATTCGCTACCTTATATTGGCTTCGCCGATGGTGCTAGCCGTAGTACTCGGAACCTAGCTTCTGCTGCCTGGGCAATCTATGCCCCAACAAACAAGCTTACATCTTTACGAGGTATATGTCTTGGCCGAGCAACCAACAACATCGCAGAGTATAGCACCGTGGTTGAATTACTGGTTGATGCTATCTCTCTCGGAATTCGTCATTTGGTTGTTCGACTTGACTCGCAGCTGATAGTACTACAACTCAGTAATGTATATTCTATTCGAAGTCCTACTTTATTGAGGATATATTTACGAATTCGCCTCTTGGAATGGTATTTTGATCACATTGAATATCAACACATTTCTAGATGTCTTAATACATTGACAGATGCTTTAGCTAATTATGTATTGGAAAGGCATTTAAATCACTTATAAATAAAACACATTAAAATGTACACAATGTAAAGTAAGCCGATAGAAGCCATGTATATATATATAACGATCAAAGTTTGTTTTTACAAAATGTGTCCGAAGACCAAAATATCAAAAATTGAAGCCCATAGCTTCTACATAATGACATCAAGGATGATGTTCATGATAGCACACTAATGTCCTAGCAACTCTGCGGAGCAGGTGACCCATAGAGGCAGAGACTCCCACAGTGTGACGTTGATCGCGTCGTGGAATCTCCTCCAGAGTCATATCTGGAACATCTGCCATCAGACCCTCTAAGTTCTACTCCACTGTCAGATAGTCCTCGGCGTACTGTGGAACTACTACTGCTACCTCTCCTCGTCGTTGGATAGGAGAACTGCCAGCAGGTCTGTATGGTCCAACATCTGTGTTATCAACAAGAATTTGGTGTTAGTCTTCGGGTAAAACTATAAAAACAAAAACATTTAAATATGGTTTAAAACCCAAAAACATTTAAAAACTCAAAAAAATTGTATACTTCTTACCGAGGTCTCCCCACTGTGCGTCTTTAGGAAGTGAAAGATCTGGATCTCCTCTGAAGTCCAGCCCAGCATAGGCATAGTCGTCCACCATCAACATCTGAGTCTGCAACCAGTCGAAGAAAACATTGTCATATTTGACAATAGGACCTGCCACATGTCGGACCATGAGCCGACACCACCGTAACATCCTCGGATCTCTGGGACCAGGAAGATCCCACTCAGCCTGTAGACGGAATACCAGGACTCTCTCTAGAAATAAGGACACTAACAAAGACCCATAACCAAACTGCTTCAGACCTCCTCGCCTGCATTTAGTCAACTGTTTCTTGACATTGCGTAATACTGGATCAACCCAGTTGAATACCCGGGGCTCAGTACACTCGATGGCGTACTGGAAATAGCTTTGCAGAGCCATATGTAGAGTAGCACTTCCCACCATACAAGCAATAGTAAAGAGAATGGTGTGGAGAGTCAAATCAGTCACTCCCCAAATTGCCACTTTTCCTTTCTGTCGTTCAGCCTCAGGCACATAGTACTGGTTACAATACTCACTCTTTTTTAGACCCCCTGCTCTGCTACCGGACAAACTAACATAGGATCCTCACCTGGATAATCCAGTCAAGAAATAGATTTCCTCAATGTCAATACTCAAGGTATGAGCTCCCACGATGAACACTTGTTGGTCCGGGTCCCACATTCGGACTAAGTATTCCAATAATCGAACTTGGGCTCTCATGCCCAGGATGCGGAAATACTTTAAGAGACCACAGTCTCTTAGTGTAGATATGGTTGGAGGATGGTTTTCCGCATTTTCATTATCCTCCTCGTGCTCTTGTTCCCACCACTCTAACACCATGATTGTGGCTAGCAACCTGCATAAAAAACACACAAACATGGTTAGTGATTTTATTCATGAGATAAAATTCTTGCAATTGGCTAAACATTACAAAATTTTTTGGATTTTGCGTTGTTCGCAGGTGGCCTGCTTCACACAGTGTGAACTTCTCACAAGTGGCCCATGGCCCACCTGCGAGAATGGGTCATTCTCGCAGGTCCCATATGGGCCACCTGCGAGAATTCTCCCACGCACATAGGGTTCAAAAAATTTACTTAAAACTTGACTTTTAACCAATGAAAATATAATTTTGAACCATGAAAAGATAATGGATGAGGCACTTACCAAAATATAGCCGACGGCATGTCAAATGGTCTCCCGTAGCTCCTGGAATTCTACGCCGAAGGTAGAGGGTAAATGAGGGTTTTTTGGGCACTCAATGGTAAAATGTGAAAATGGTATGGTAAATTTTGTTATTTGCTCATTTTATTACTTTTTACTATATCAAAAGTGGGTTTTTTATGTTTATTCTTTATTTATCCCTAATCACTAATGTGAAAATGAGTGAAATGATTGACAGGTGCAAATATGGATGATTATGAGCATAATTTTTACCTGGTGTGGTGTGATTTTGATTGTTTGTTATGGTTTTGACATAAAACCTCGAGTGCCTTTTATCCATTCTTGCGCTTGCGAAAAAAATAAGAACGTGATCGAGCGTTGTTTTATCTCTTTTACGGGCTTGCTGTGGTTACACGAAAAAGGAACCCCCCTGGAGTTATCTTTAAGCTCTTTTCAGACTCTCTAAACAGGAAAAGATTGCCGAGCGATCTTGCTATCTTCATGCTCGTTAAAGTATTTGAAGTATGCATCCTTTGAGCGATAGTTTAACCCTTTTTTGGTCTCGTTGGACTATTGTATGAAAAAGGAACTGAGAGAGTTCTCTTTTAAGTGTTTTTCCAAACTCTATAATCTTGAAAAACCTTCGAGTTTACTATCTCTGGACTCGTTAAACAAACATTGACAGACTCGTAATGGGACCGAACCACTCCTTCCTAGGGTTAGTTAAAAATACTTCGAGGGACTCGTCCAAAGGATGAGCTTATATCAACAAGCATATCGGATCCTCTTCAAGCTTGCGTAAAAATAAAGAGGTACTTGCCAAAAATGGTGGGGGAAAATTTGGGAAAGCGATATGTTTCATCGTTGAGTTGATTGGCAATAAGTGTCGCTCTTGAACATGACACCCCCTATTCATCATTTGAAGCCAGTTTGGAAAATCCATTTTGTCTCTCATTCGATTTGATAACAAGGTCTTTCCATGTGTCATCTTTGAGTCAATGCTGCCAAATCATTGGTCGTGTCATTCATATGTTCAAGAGAAGTCCGTCTGAAACCTCTATTTGAGTCGGCCATTTGCAATTATCCTTTCACTCCGTGTCATCCTTCCTTATGTCCAAAGTCCAATTGCTACATACTTTGTTTCATTTTCAAACTCTTTTACTCATTTCATGTCACTGATGGGGGATACATCAAGGCCCTCCTGTGATGAGTCTTTTTCCATCGACTTCAACACATTATCCGGAATCAAGACTTAGAAATTATTCAATACATTGAAGCTTGCATGCCTCAATAGCAATTTTCTCGCTTTCGACAATGGGTTTACATCATTGGCCCTTGATCGAAAGATTCCATCGGTCGTTCGACATCAACTCATTTATTCACAGTCAATGGATTGTAATGTAGTACCTTGGGATTCATTGACATCAATGGTGATTTCCCTCGCACTTGTTAACGGTTACATCAATGACCGGTAATCAAGTGGTTTCTACCATGTTCGACTTCGACACATGTAATCACATGGTTAGATTCGTACTTTGGGCGTTGATATTGAAGACCCTGGATATTGTCTTTGTAATCCAGGTTGCGATGGAGTATATGTATAATTTGCGACACATAGATCCACTGTGTATGTTTCGTGGCTATGTCGTCTTGATTGAAAATTTGTCACACAAATCCACAGTGTATTCAGGTAGCTGTGCTATATTATGATTGCATGGATCCATAGTGTATGATTGGTAGCTAGGACCTTTGTTTATGATGTCATCAGTCTATGATCTAAGTATGGGAATGCCTACCTCAAGAATTGGTATACATGATATTCTGTTGATGCTTGGATGTTTGCAGGTCTCTGATTAGATGTGATCTTGGTTCTTAACACACACATGCAGCTTACAAAGTCTATTGACTGTCACTGATTCCACTCTCAGACTTTGGGGGGCATTCTGTTATCCACAATTTTGGTCATCGAGATGATGTCATGATGATGGAAAATCAAGCTCTTCACTAAGAACACTTTATTGAGAAAAGTTACACTTGTCTGCTTCTAGAAATCATGTTTTTTAAAGAGGTTCGCAGGCTACCTATATACTTGCCTGCGAGAATGCCTGATTCTCGCAGGCTGCATTAAGCTGGAGTGCGAGGGTTTTTCACTGTACATAACTGCCAGGGTGCGAACATCTTCTTAAAGAGGAAAAAGATGAAGTTCTTGAGCCTTCTAGAAGGGAATCTTCGAGAAGAATGAGTTGGCTAGCGACTGGTTATCTATGTACTGGCTTTCCTGATATCTTGGGATGATTTCCTATCCAAGTAACTAATCTATATTCTCCTATATATTGAGGAGATTTCTCATGGAAAGGGTTAGAAGAAAACTAGCAAGAGATTGATTGGAGAATCAGTGCAAGACTGTATGGAGGACTGATGCTACAGTAGCAAGAGACAACAACAAGGTCATCAAAAGTGGTTGATTTTCTTCATGCATGAGCAAGTGTGTGTGTCAGAGCTAGGAGCCATCGAAAGGAGACCTACGACATCAAGGCTCAGGTTGTAAGTTTCACTTTCAATTAATTCAATACAGTAATATGTCCCTTGGAGAAAATCTTGGAACAACAGACACTTAAGGAAAGCGTTCATAAGGTATGCCCATAATCATTACCTCTTAGTTCATTCAATAGGCTAGATCTAGGGAAAGTGTATTATTCTATCCTGTTTTGTTCTAGATCCAGGTGGATCTAGGGAGATTAGTTTGTGTCCGCACTCATGGATTTATCCTGAAACAAAGCCCGAAAGGAGAAATAAATCTAATTCGTTAGTTTGGAGGTTAGATCTGATCCGCAGATCATGAAAGGACATATATGAACTGTTCACTCAGGAGCACCATTAAGATTGTAAGATCAATGGTCACGTCACTTTATGGGGATTGATGATGAGTGAACTTTACTTTTGGGGTCATGCGTGGAAGGTAGGAAAGGAAGGTTGATAATAGTCGTTGATTGAGAGGCATCACCAAGGGGTTGGAAATCAATGGTCGTGCTCCATTGCGGGGCCATAAAATGCTCAAACCTTAATTTTTCATGAGCGGGACGCAATCGAAACCATGGTTTTGGAGAAATCATGCGTGGCAGCTCGAAGTAAATTGCAGGGAGAAAAGAATTTTGATTCAAACCACCCATGGATGCACCCACAATCGTGTGGTCACATGAATCTCATAGCCCAAGGTCATATCGTGAAATAGAGCTAGTGCCCAATAGACCAAGATCGAGAAGTTCCTGTTGGTTAGGCATTTGGTCACCGTTGATGGTCACGTGAAGGAAGGGTCTTAGAAGCCAAAGACACCAAAGACGATTGATTGTAACTGACAGAGAAGACAAAGATTTTTGAATGCTAGAGAAGCCAAAGAATCTCAGGATAATGCTCACTGATGATGAACAAACTGAGCATAACTACTAGAGAAAACAAAGAGTTTCCATGATGACCAGGCAGAGAACTCGACGTGAGAAAAACATGTAGAACATAGAAGTGAAGTTATCTCTGAGGAAGCTATGCAGTGGTGAGGAAGATATGCAGTAAACAACCCGTAGGGAAGAAAAATGATGTAGTGAAGAGCATGAAGAGGCATAGTGCATAGAAAATAGAATGGTGCAAAGAGCATAAAAGGTAGAGGAACATAAAGTCTAAGAAGGCGAGCAAGAAGACACTGATGTAGGCAGAGCATAGAAGTGTATCATAACAACGATGAGACTAGTAAGCCATTGATATACACTATATCACTATGATAAATTTCAGTAAGAAAAGATTTATATTTCAGGGTGGTAGGGAGGATTGATGTCCTCGGAAGTTTCAAGTGGGTGCTTGAACACAGGAAGTTGTAGCTTCCATCTAGTTGCAACTAGAAAAACCAGGGTCGTAGGGGGGTGTAAGGGAGAACTATTGTTCTCTATTATATAGGTTGTTGCCTGTGTGACTAGAAGTTGGTTCTTCCATCCAGTTTGTGCTGGAACACTCGGGGAGTTGGTGCTTCCTTCTAGTGAGTGCTAGAGAAACCAAAGATTTTGTGCTCTTAGTAACTTTCTTCTTGTAAAGCAGAGGTTGTAGCATCAAGAGGAGTTGGATATCATAAGAATGATAATGTATATAAAATAAAGAATACTTATCATATCAATAAGAAGAGGTTTTTCCCTTTATGGGTTTCCTCGGGAAATATCTACCTCTGTATATTTCATATGTCTGATTGATGTTGAATATTCTATTTCTTACTTCCATGTATTATTTTGATCGTCATTGAGTGTTATGTAAAGAATTTAAAATGGGCATAATTGTTTAAGCACAATAAAAACTGATTCACCACCCCTCTTAGTTGTCCAATACTTCCTATGCAACAATGACCTATAACTGATAGAGCACTTTTTTTTGTATCTTAGCTAATACCAGTTCCATCTGTTCTATGTCCTTGACTTGTTTTTGCACTAGGGCTTCATCCATTTGCATCATGTCTTTAGTAATGCTAAATTTTTCCATTGCTTTTTTCATTATTTGTACTGTCTCCTCCTCACTTTGCATTGGAATCTGTTTTTCTTTCATTATTTGATGTTACATTGTTTTCCCTGTGTGTTGTGCCTTAGAAAATCATATCTACTCTAAGACCTTCTTGAGTTCTATCAGATCTTGCATTATCTTCTCTCTTTGTTTCTCTACATCTTCATATTATTTTGCAGCACGTTCTTGTACTTTCTCTGTGACTAATTCTGCGTCATCTTCTGTTATGGTATATTGGGGGACCTCCTTATGGGCCTTCATTTTCTTACATGATCTCCTTGATTGTAACATGGTTCTATTGGGTACCATTGATTCAGTTTTCTCTGATGTGATTGGGATATCTAGTATGTGCCCTCTTGCTTGCCCTCCTACACACAGATCTTATCCTTCCTCTGTGTCATTCCATTAGTGGCATATACATGGTCCTTCTATTGTGTGATAGGCTTAGGGATAGCCTTATTATTATTTTTTTGTGCTCCCCCCTATTTTCTTCGTGTGTCATGTTGTTTCTCTTGTATTTGTTGTTGGGGTACTCTTCTTTTGTGAAGAGCTTGCTTCTGTTGGTTGCTTGTCTTTTGTTGGTTTTACTGGAACCTTTCATTCCTCCTTAAAATATTTCATTGCCCATTGTACTTCCTCTATTGTGACATAGTATCTCATCTGCAACCACTCCTTCTTTGGATCCATTTTTTCCTGGATCCACATATTATTCCTTGATTCTTTGAAGTTGGTTATATTCTTATAATCCTCCACTACATTTGGTGGGATCCTCCAAGTCTTTGCCACCTTTTCTTGTATTTCTTCAAGATATGTCATGAATATTCTAGAGTTTGTCTTTCTTTCCCTTGTGACAGTTGTGTGCTATAATGTTTCATACTATGTTGTGTGGAAATTTCCAGTTCTTTGACAAAACATGTGGTATTTGGGGTGTTTCCATCCCACCAACGTTATAAGTATGATCATCCAGGAGTAATGAAACTTCATTCCTAAGTCTAGGGCATATTTCCAGTCATATAGAAATGAATTCAAAAAGTAAGGAATCCAACTCATTACATTCCCCTTCGTGCACTGCGCGGCTGCTACTATTACACTTATTGTCACTTCTTCTTTTCGACACTTTCTTAGTAGTTTATAGGCCATAAGTTTTGTTGCTAATATCATTGAAGGTTCACTGATTCTATTTATAATGATCATCCTAGATCCTCTCTCTGTTCCATAGGTCTTCTTCATTTCCTCTACCTATGCTTTCTCCTTGGTCTTGTCATCTAGATATTGCACAGGTTTCTCCCCTGTTGTGGGTAGACCTGTTATTTGGCAAATTAGATAGACATCAATTGAAACTTTCATATCCAGCCACAAAATTCCTCCGTGCATTGCTTTTAGTAACTACTTGACATAGTTATTTACATCCTTTCCCTTTTAAAATGCAAGATCTCTAACAATTTCATTATACGTGTGTTATATAAACCTTGTATCCATTATTTGGGTTCCATAATTGGTATTCTTATCGCACTGACCCCTCTTCTCTCCATCTAAACTTGTTGCACAAATTCAGGAAATTTTTCCATATCATTTACATCATGGTCTGAGTATCATAATTTATCTATGCATCCTACCAAATCGGGTAAAAATTTCACTCCTAATAGTATGTGCAATAACACAAGGGTTTCCTCTGGCTTCTTATGCGGTGACCTCTGGACCGATTGTTTTCCTTTCTTCTTTGATGGTGTTCTTGAGGGCCATGCCTCTTGGTACATTTTATCTTCCTATTCCTCCTTTGCACTGGACTTTTGATGCTCTGTGGTCTCTTCTAACTATCCTTGAACCCTCGTCTCATCAAACTCAGTTATTTCCTCACCTGTTTCCTCTATTGGCTAGAATTCTTCCATGGTAGGTGGTTGCATCAATTTTTTCTCCTCTATCATGTTTTGTGTATCATTATACATCTGATCTGTCGTAGGGGAAGGCTCTTGATCCTCCACCAATATAGGTCTCACTGGCTCGATGAATGGGGAAGGAATGGCATCCACATCTACCCCTCCCTCCATATGCATTGGGTTTTTCGTTTCCATTGTTGGTTCCTACAGTGACTTGTTGTTTCTTTGGGTTCTTGTCTACATTTGACTAGGTGCTCTAACTTTAGGTGGTGTCGTCTTACTTAAATATGAGTGGGTTTTCTTTTGAAATCTCATTGTCGGTTTGCTAGATCGCCTATTCATTCTTCGCTTCTCGCTGCTTAGCTCTATGTTTGCTCAAAGTCACAATGTGGCTTATTGGGAATGATTTGTGCTTCTATAGTGTTGTCATAAATGCTCCAAATATTATTGGGCACACTTCCTCCACTATCATAAATGTTCATTTCATGCCTCATTTTTCTAGTGGTCGGGTTTTCTTTTTCCCGATTATTTTATTTTTCTGATGCGCAATATTTTTCTATTGTCATATTTCTCTAGCGCCCTTGACTTCCCTTCTGTCATAGTTGTCATGTGTGCAGTATATTCATTTCTTGTCATACTAGTCTATTATCTATTGTGCACTATCATTCTCTTGTTATCTATTGTGCACTATCATTCTCAATTGTTTGTCTAACACTTATTCCTTTAAATATATATTTTTGGCTATTTCTTCATTTTTCTACTTGTTTCTTCTTTTCCTTCTTTTTCTACTTTTTCTTTTCTTTTTCATCTTTTTATTCCTACTATATACATTATGTACAGTTCTAATTTCTTCTTTGTAATTACTAAGGGTTGGTAGTTCCATTGTCCATGTATAGTTTCAGTCGACTACCATTCACCATTCCTTGAACTTACTTACCTGCTAAGTCATGTAGTTGCACAACACCTCCATCTGCGACACACTTTTTCACATATGGCCCTAGCCATCACATTCTAAGTTTCCCTGGGTGCTACAAATATTTACTGCCATAGAGGAGAACTAGATATTCTACTTGGAATATCCTCTTCTTAATATGTTTTCCATGCCATGCTTTATCATTTTATTTCTATACCTCCTGATGGAAACCAACTATGATTCCATCTTCTTCCAATAACATGAATTGAGCCAAATTTTCCTGTGTTGCACCTCTTTCTATCATATCTGTAATTGTTGCAATGTACAGACTTGGTATCAAGTAATCCAAGGGAACTACTTCTTCCTGTCCATACACCAACATGAAGGGTGTTTTCCCTGTTAGCTTCTTGCATGTAGTTATATAAGCCCATAGTATTGTTGGTACCTTCAAATCTCAGCCATCTTTGTTCACATTACAAATATTTGTCAAGGAATTCCCCAAAATCATGTTAAACACTTAAATTGTTCCATTAGCTTGAGGGTGATAAGTAGTGTTCTTCTAGTGATGTATCTCAAATTCTTCTAGCATTGTCTAGATTATATTGTTGATAAAGTGAGTTCCTTGATCACTCATCAACATTCTTGGACATCCAAACCTTGTGACTACATGTTCAAATAAAAATCACGTTGTAGTCTATATGTTGCAATCCTTCACTAGTGTTGCCTCAACCCATCTAGTTAAGTATTATGTCGTTGTAATCATATATCTGCATCCTGATCTTCTTGTTGGTGGATTAATTGGACTTGCAAAGTATACAACCCACTTCTCAAACACTTGCAAAGTTACTTGAGGTCTTAATGGCATCTCATCCCTCCTGGATGGATTTCCAACTCTCTAACAAACATCACAATTTTGAGAGTACTCTTTTGAATCCTGTGAATTGTTGGCCACCATAATCTTGTGCGCAATACCTTTTGCGCAGTGGATTTCCCTGCGTAATGTTCTCCAAAAATCCCTTCATGTTCTTTTGCTAAAATGGTAGGACTTTCATGCTCCATAACACATATCCACAAAATGTTATCTTCTCCAAGATTGTACAAATGACCTACAATCAATTGGTAGTTTGCCGCTCTGACCACCAATTTTTTCTTTTGCGTAGTAGTAAATTATATTGGTGCAAATGATGTACTCAAAAACTCAATAATGTCATCCAAACATTCATCATCTATCTGTATAGAAAACAATTGTGCATCTGGGAAGTTTTTTTCCAAGTTACTAGGTTATTCTCCATTGGTTATCCTGGACAGATGATCTGGTCCTACATTCAATATTCCAGGCTTCACCACAACTTCAATGTCAAAATCTTGAAACAAAAGTATCCATATGCATATTCTTCCCCCCAACACTATCTTATTGACTAATTATCTAAGAGAAGAATGATCTGTAAACATATTGAAATGTTGCCCTAACAAATAATTTGTGAATTTTTGCAAATCATATACCATGGCTAGTCCTTCTCTCTATAGTATTGTAGTTTTGTTCTGAATATGATAACTTCCCGCATATAAATCAAATTGAATGGTCTATTTCACCTTCTCCTGGTTGTGTTAGTACTACACCTAATGTTATTGTAGATGCATCTACATGCACATTAAATTCCTTTGACCGATCTATAAATGCCAGAATTGGCGTAGTCACCATTTTCTCCTTCAGAATATCCAAACTTTGTTGGAACTCATCATTCCACTGATATTTAGTATCCTTATTCAATAATTTCTCCATCGGCACAGTAATCTATGTATATCCCTTGTTGTAATCTAGGGAAAAGTAGGGAGAGTTACCAGTATTTCCTTACATAGACATCATAGAGATACATGCATAAATATAGACATAGGTAAAGACATACATAATTAATGAGAGCCCAAAGAAAAGTCATTTTATTATATCATAGAATAGTACAACATACTTACATATAACCTTTCACATGAAGCTCTCTGATCCTTCATGTTCTTGTCTATTTGTACCTCTTTCAAGAATTTGTAACTACTTAACTTCATAGGTTGGTCAGTTAACATATACTCTGACCGACTTCTACTTCTAATGACGTCGGTCAATCGATTGGTTCTTAGATTATCATCGGGTCTAGTTGACAGGGTCAACTAGCCCCTACAACATCTCCCCCCACCTCAATTCCTTGCTCGTCCCAAGCAAGTGGGGGTTATACAAAATATTTTTTTCATATTTTGAATACAATATTAGAATATGGAGAAGTAGAAGATGAAGTGAGAAAGAGAATCATGTAAGAACAGGAGACAAAATATTTATATGGTCATCCAACTTAAATTATTGTTTATGGCTGATCTTTTGTGCCTAGATTTCCTTCGCTGGTTTTGTTGACATCCTTATTATTTTTTATTTATGTTCTGAATTTGAAGGCAGTCTGAATAATACTAGGGGTCGATTGCTTTGTTTTTTGAATGAAATCACACCATGTGTTGATCGCTTGTTGCACTTCTAAAATAAGAATTTTTGAATGGGAAATCAAGTCGACTTTATCTTTTATACTTGATGTTTGAGATGTTCCTGACTCTTGGTCGAATTGTTGTTATGTAGCCTACATTTTACATATGAGATGGCTAAGGCAATTGGCTTCTTTTTTAGTTTCCAACTGCACTCTGTGTCCTTCCTTCTACCATTCTTGTTCTTGTTGTGATAGTTGTTGCTCTGTTTCTCTTTCTTTTTCCAGCTGCATGGTGAGAGCTTCTTTTATTTTCTTATCCATATGGAAGTTTCTTGTCCTTTCTATACTATCGATTGCATCCATTTCTATCCAACATTTACTGAATGCATCTACAAAATGAGTCAGCCATTCACTTACATACCGATGGACATACTTGCTAGACCGATTGAGAACTCTATTCCTACCGAACGATGAGCATACTCACTATACATAGAACTCTATACCTACTATACACAGAACTCTATACCTATTGAACGATATCTACTGAACGATGGGCATCCTAACTATTCCCATTCCCCTTTCCCTTTTGTAATAAGATCAATTAAGGTCTATTTTCACCTTACCTGACCTTACCCAAAAGCCAGTGCTGTTTAATCCCCAGAAGAAGCACCTTTCCTCAGGGGATTCTGAATCAATATACTCCTTGCCTTGTTTCCTTCCTTAAGACATCGATTCAGCCACCTTAAGTTGAGGGAGAGCGCTCTAAGAATCAAGATGAAATAATAGTGGAAATTGACCTGTTAAAATTGGTTTGTTGGGTTTCTTAACAATGAGCTGCTATAAAGAGAACCGGGAATAAACTTCGCATGCACGTTTCACTAAGACCAAGGACAACCCCCCAATTATTATTATTATTAAGCTATTATCTCATTTCTCTGCCCTGACACATCTGGGAGAAGGACCGGGTATGTCATAGAAGCATATAGGTATCACATCACAGGCTACGGTTCGAACCCGAAGTAGTCGGGGCATGGCCCCGCGAGTCAACTGATTGCTCCCGCTCATAAGTCGGTTAGTCGAGCGCAGCGATTAAAGGTTCTTAATAAGTTCGAACCTGTGCTCCCCTATCCGGACACAGAGTTTAGTGTGATATCTTGTTTGGTTAATGTATATATGTTCTTCTTGAATCCAATCAAATTATTTTGTTCTATTTCTAACGATGCATCCATCTTATCTTGAGTTGTTTGGATTTATTTGATGGCTAAGTCGCATTGCTTTTTGAATTCTTCTTTTTATTTCTTCAGAGCCTCTACTTGTTGTTAGTAGTTTGTGTTGGTTTTGATCATTTAGTTGATCAGTTATTTAAAGCCTTCTAGGGGGTTATGTGCTTCTGATATATGTTATGTCCCCTCATTTATCCTGACTTCTTCTCTGCATCCTTCCAAGATATTTTTTTTTCTCTTGCTTTAGTATTTCGATCTGACTTATTTATTTCATTACTTTATTCCATATTCTTGATGATTGTTTTGAAATAAATCCATGTAAGTCGAACAAGTGTTTGTCAGAAATAGTTGTCGGGTAGAATGAAGTGTCAACCGAAAAACCTACTGCAGTAGTTATTCCAAACATAAGGATGGTAATCATGGATGGCTTCCTTTTATTTATTTTACATGCATATTTGGACGACTAACCATATTTTGTTACCATCTAGTGTGTCGTTGGGATTCTTTGTACTCTTGCTTCATATTTTTCTTCCTCCTCCCGCTGGGTGTTTTTGACCTCCATATCCTCTTTGTCGTGGAGCTCTAGTCCTTTTTTGTTGATTTTCTCAACATCGATAGGATTTTCCTCGGGTAAGGGATTCTTAGTTTGGAGATTTTCAAAGTTCTTCATTTGTATGCTTGGGATGGTGGTTTCTGGATCTACTTCTTTAGTACTCTATCTAATCTTATATTGATGTGTCTCAACTATCCATAATACTTGTTATTGTTGGTCCAATGCCTCAAACAAATGGGTTTCCTATTTTTGTGTCAAGATGGTCAACTAACCGATTTGGATTGTTTCAACTAAATGTTGCGGTGACATGGGATTTCCAGTCAACTCTTGTTTTGTTAACTCTATGTCGATTTCCTTTACTGACTCCTACTTCTCCATGTCGATATTTTCTATATCAATGTCATCTTTCTCGACTAGTTGATCTGACTATGTTTCTTTGGATGACTCGTTGATTATGAGTTGCCTCTTCTTTTTCTTCACTAGAAATTCTTCCATGATCAGGAATGTCTCTACTAGAGGTGACTCCTTGGTAAGTCCAATTGTAGAATCAAGTTTCATTTTCTTACTTGGTGTTCATATTGGCCTTATTTCCCACTCTGTATTGTTCACTATGACCTTTTTCGAGTTGACATAAGTAATTGTTCTTTCTATGTTTTCCTTCTTCTTCACCCCTCTTGTTTCAATTTTCCTGAGCATGTTCTTTATGTTATTGACCTAATTCTTTTTCTCCTTAGCCTTCTAGAAATATTACTTTATTTCTATTATGACCGAAGAACTGTATATCTTCTTCATGATAGCAGTGTCTTGTTAGGTTTGCTATAATTTCATGATGATCTTGGAGGTGATGCTTGTAATTTTTTCTTTAATGATGGGGTCATTGAAGTCGATTCCCTCATTTGAATGGAATTTTTCTCTCCAAATATCCTATGTTTCAATATCTATTGCTTATTCCTTGACAACCTTCTTCCCCTTGTTCATTTTAGTCGATTGTTTTTATTTTCCTCTGGAAGGATTTGGAGGTACAACTGTCAGAGCTTGTAAGTCTTTGACAAACAGAACTATGTAAAGAGATGCTTCCCTTTATTATTTATTCTCCCTGTTGATCAATGGAAATATTATATGCACCCCTTTTTGTTGTGCCTCAGATGGAATTTCTAAATCCTGGTTGATTTGTCTTTCTAGTTTTGTTAAGATTTCTTCCACTGTCAGTTAGTAATGTAGTTCTTTTGGTTCTAGTGTCGACGCAAGCCCACACCACAACTTTGTGCAATCGAGGTTGAGTTGAATGTGGAAAGGTTTTGTAAGTGCCCGATAGAGTTTTTTCTCAACTCACCATATTTGGGTACTATATTTCAATCCTGCGACCCACAGTCAGAATATCTCTTCTAGTGGAAGTGAGTTTGATGTACCTGTCATATTCGAGGAGAAAACTCTATAGCTCTCCATTGTCAAGGTTTTATTTGATGTGAATTTTGTTTCTCTGATAGGTCCATATTGTTCCATTGCTATCCATATTATAAATGAAGGAAATTTGATGGATCTTCCTGAATCTTGAACTTCCTTGTAGTTGGTTCTGATCATATCGGCCAAATGTTCCGCCAAATTGAACATTTCTGCATTCTGATAGACTTGATTTATTTCCTTGACCATTGTCATATTTACGTCGGATGCCCGAACTTCTTGTGTGAAGCACAAAGAGATTATGATGGAAGTTTAGTGGGCTATTGGGTCGGTAATTTTGTTGATCAACAACCCCTTATAGTTTTTGGTTGTCGTCGACCCCATCAAAAACTGCATCCATTGGTTGGTGTTGGCTGACTTGGGTACCTTGGCCCCTTCTCTTTGGATTCCCAAGATTCAATAGAGGATTCTGTTGGTTATTGCTATCAGTTGATCCAACCAGAGGTATCCCTGATGATACTAACTAACAATGAATTTTACCTCTTCTTCTTTCCATCAACCCATATCAGCTACTTGTGGGAAAGGATGATTTTAGGGGCTAAATTTCACTCTTGGGATAAGTTTCCATGGTTTTTCCCAAAAAACAATTTTCTATTCTAAAAATGATTCACCCAAATTCTATAGGATAAAATTATTTTACCTTAAAATTCGCAAAACTTTTATACAAACTATATAAAATCAATAGAAATTTGAATATTTTTATAAAAATATCGTGAGACATTTATAGTTGGCATATGAATGATTAGTAATATTTGCAAGGGTTTGTACATTTTAAAATAAATTTCCATCCTTAAAATTATCTCTTCTTGTGGGGTGCCAAGGATATGTCAGATTCCTTATTTTTCATGGAATTCAGTTTCTACTTTCTAAATTCCTTCCTACATTTCCCACTCTGTGAAATTTATCCAGTGCTTTCTCCAATATGATTCCTCCATATTTGATAGTTGTATATTTTTCATCTGTATTTGTAATGGCATCATGGTGGCTCTGTCAAGAACTTTTCTCGTTCTTGAACCTTCCATTCCAATGTCGACTTGACCACTCATCCTCGACATTTGTTGATCCTAGTTACTAGCTTCGGGCAAAGTTGGTGAATTTATCGGTTTTGTTGACTATGTGCTCTACTCTATACTTAGTTGTGGAGGTGAAAATAACAATGAGGAAAAGTCATAGGATTATTCCAAATTTATAGTTGGTGGTGAAAGTGTGGGGTTCAATGCATCCAACTGTTCTTATATTTTGTTCTCTTCCATCATAAATACTGGTGGTACGAGTGATTTGAGCAAGTTTACATTTAAATCGTCGTTGCCCAGTTGGCATTTGTTTATGTCCCATTGATCATTATTTGCAAGATATTGTTGTTTATTGTCACGCATATTGGTGTATTTGATGTTTGTGTGATTGACTATACATCGATCATTTCCATCATTAATTCTCTCATTGCCTTTTACCTATCCTGAATTAAATGCTCCTTCTCTACCTACGTCAGTGATTTCTTGGTCGACATTGTCTTGGACCCGACCGATGAGGTTTCCTCTATTGATATGTGGTTGATATGTGGGTTGAACAATGGGTATTTTTGAGCCATATTTATTACTGGACTGACTTAGACGATGTTGATGATGGCTTGTGTACTCATTCATTTTTCTAATTTTGACTGAGTCTGAATGATGTCGTATTTTTTCATGCCAGTTTGATTCGTGTTCTCTTGGTCTATGCTCATATGAGCTACGCTTTCCTAATATATGCTTGATTGAATCGCACTCTCTTTCTCTCGAACTGATCCTTTCGCTTGATTTTGTTCTTATGAACATATGTCTTAAGTCAGTTGAAGGTGTGGAATGTCGAGAATATCTTCTAATACTTTGTATCGGACTCAACCAAGGGTTTCTTTCTCTCTCCATTTTACTTTATTGTTGTTTTTACTTTAGTGTTATGGTTTTTCTTTAAATAATTTATGTTCTTAGTTTTCTATACCTGAATTTGTCTAAATGTTTTTTGTTTATTAAAATTAAGCAGGGTTTATTTCTCATAAGTATGATTAGTTGGTTTAATTGGTTCCTATTGGAAACTCTGTGCTATATTTTTCTAGCAGGTTTCTTTTCTTTTATACTTAATACTTTTTTAAATGGGAAACATTAATTACTTTATTAAATGGTTTCCCCAATAATGTTCTAAGTTGGACCATTCCATTCGGTCGAATATATTCCACCACATAAGGTCCCATCCACGTTGTTTCCAATTTTTGTGTTTTTCCTTTTATGAGACTGTCATATAGTAATACTAAGTATCCCTCTTTTATATCCTTTTTATTTATGTGACGATCATGCCACACTTTCTTTTGTTTATTCTAAACCTCTTGGTGATGAATCATTATTAACCTTTCTTCTTCCAACTTGTTTTTAGGAACTGGAAATCAAGATAGCATAGAAAAACCTCATAATAAGTACTCAACGACTTGAAAAAGAGAGAATTTCAGATAATAAGCCTCTTTGAGGGGGAAACCTCCATATACACCAAATAAATTTCCAAATACAAGATGATTCCAAATGAAAAGGTCTCCTTGGTATATATAGGAGACTAGGAGGTACAATTTCAACTAATGGATCCAAGTCGACATAAATAAAATAACATTACTAATGTAATATTCCCTAATTAAGGGGTAAAGTGCCATTATTTAGGGCTTAACATGCCCCTCCCCTTCAGACAAGTGTTGTCCACAACACTTGAGTAATTATGGATTCTTATGTATAAAAGACTCATCTTCCCAAGTGGAATCTTCAGGAGGTAGTTTCCTTCACTTAATGAGATACTCTGAAATGGATCTATTCCTTAGTTGGCGAATTCTTATGTCATTGATAGCTTCATGCTCCAATATGATTTTGAATTCCTCATAAAATTCTAGAAATATAGTTTGAACTGGGATCTTAAAACCTATAACCTTCTTTAAGCATGAAACATGGAAAATTGGGTGTACTCAAGAGGATGCAGGAAACTCCAATTTGTATGCCATAGTACCAATCCTTTGCAACACCTTATAAGGGCCATAGTAATTTGGTGATAATTTATTATCCTTATTGGCTAGCTTGAGGGACATCTATTTGTATGGTTGTAATCTTAAAAACACCCAATCCCCTACTTCAAAACTTCTTTCACTGTGATATTGATATTCTTGTTGTTTCATGCGATTATGTTCCATGGTTAGGTTGTCCTTTAATATTTGGAGAACTTGTTGTTTATGCTCAATGTGATCTTCCACTGCTTGAACCTTAGACTTTTATTTTAGAGAAGAAGTTATGGAAGGAGGGTGGTATCCATAGAGTGCCATAAATAGTGTCATTATTGTTGCAGTATGAAAGGAAGTGTTATACCACCATTCTGCCAAGGGTAGTCATTTGAACCATTGTGTTTATTTATCAGAGTCCAAGATACCAGATATATAAAATATGCAGAACAGAATTGAAATGCTAGAAATAACATAATATCAGTAAAATATCCAGCATAATCTTCACAATACACATAAATGATATACGAAATAGCAATAGAAATAGCACTTTGAATTAGATAGCAATGTTCACAGGCCTCTTTGAGGGGGCAACCTCCAGTCGAGCAATGCTCTGTTACAATAATCTCCCAGCTAGGGTTCTTCATACCCTCGACCCTTAATTATACTAAATATGTCTCTTAAGAGAAGCATCTAGAGGAAGATCCTTTTAGAAGAGGAAGCTTCTATTAGGTATTCTTACATCTGCCTTATTCTATTTTATTGAAAGGTCTTATTAATATTGACCTTTATTACATCCGAATATATTGATCTACCTATGTGCGGGTTAGGA
>JZKD02S2178657.1:386116-405183 GCA_000966675.3 Picea glauca | reverse complement strand
AGTAAGAACTTTGGCTAGGTATAATAATGCCATCCTCTAACATTTCTTCAACCATATTCTCAATTTCACTCTTCTTAGAATAAGGTTATATGTAAGGCATGATGTTAGGAGGAAAACTCCCAAGAATTAGGTGAATAGCATGATCATGATTTCAAGTGGGTAGAAGACCTTTGGGAATGCCTTCAAATACTTTGGAATGCTTATCAATGGTCCCTTGGAGATCTAGGGGAATAGATGGCTTAGATGTGTGAACATATAGTGAGCATAGTTGTGCCATTACACCCTGATGCCCCTTTTTCAATAATTTTTTCATTCCATTAGAGCTTATCACTTTACTAGGTTTCTTTGTGACACCCCTTAACTCAATTTCTTTTCCTTCCAATGAAAATTTCATGAAAAGTTCTTGAAAATTACAAGCCACTGTTCCTAACGATTGTAACCATTGGATTCTTAGTATGACATCAACACCACCCATGGGTATATCAATCATTGGACTATTCATTACATATTCCCCCATAGTAACATTGATCTTATTGCATTTTCCTAAGAAATTGATAGTTCCTCCATCTACAATCATTACTTGAAACTCTGGCGTTGGATATACAAAGCAATTGAGATCTTTGGCTAATTTATAGTGAATGAAATTAGGAGTACTACCAGAATCAATTAGGACTATTACCCTTTTCTTTTTGATATATCCTTTGACATTGAGGGTTTGAGGAGTGCTAGTTCCATCCAATGCATTACATGATATCGTGGGAGTCAACTCTTTAGAAGAAATTACTTCTACGTTTTCATCTTGAGATGGTTCTTGATCTTCTTCCTCTTCATAATCTATGTAGAATAATTTATTCTCACCACACTTATGTCCCTTACTGTACTTGTTGTCACAATTAAAGAATAAATATTTTTATTTTATTTCCTCCAATTGTTGAGGTGTCAACCTTGTAGGTTGAGGTGTTTTAGAAGAAGGAACATTATTCTCTCAATAGATGTTAGGAGTGGTCCTTCTAGTATCCATAGCCATATTTTTAAGTTCAACATTTCTTGCCACCCTAAATGCATTCTCCAATGATTTGGGTTCCCAAAGGTGAACCTCATGTTGAATGTTATCCTTTAAAAATTATATGAATACATCAATTAGTTTCTCATCTAGAATATACGTTACCTTTTTATTCAATATTTGGAAGTTCTCAATGTGCTCTGCAACTGAACCCTTTTGCTTGAGATTTATCAATTGGATAAATAGTTTGCTATCATTTCTTCCATGAAAATTGTCCAAGTGACGAGTGATTTGTGAGAACAAATCCATTGATACCAAAAAAATCGATTGGGTTCTAAATATAAAAAAGAAATTCATACCTATTGTGTATGTGGTGCATCATGTAGATCAAAGAATTTCTTCATCTAAAGTATCCATGTGATTGGATCCTTTCCATCAAAATTCCTCATATCAATCTTAGGAAAGTGGTTGGTCTTCAACCCAATGTTGGAGTTTCTCCATTCTTGATTCATCTTCCTTGTATCCTGATCATGAATTTCATGGAATACATTTTCACTTTCAGGTGTCCTCTCTATTAGAAAAAAATTCAATCCTTCCATGATGTCCCTTTCTAAACCCTCCATCTTAGTATCCATTATTTCCTCCAACTTAGCTTCAGCTAAATCCATCATCCCTTGTAGTTTATATTTTGTTATTGTCTTCTTTTGTAAATCATTTATTTCTCTGCTCATTTCTTCACCTTTATCAAGAGTCCAAGTAGGATTTTCTGTAGGATTAATTGATGTACAAGTTCCCTTTTTTGGTGGCATGTTGTCCAAGTATCACTTTTAAACCTTGATTTTGAGGTGGTTCCGCTACACGATATTTCTTCTGTTTTATCCCCAAAATTTTGTCCCTTCCGTGTCTAGAAATTTATTGTTGTTGTTCTCTTATACAACTTCTCTGTAATGCCACAAGTCTGATCAAAATTGGATGTGCCAAGTGGAATTTATGGTAACTTCCCCACACCATTCTGATTGTTATCCCTTCCAGGAGAGAATACTTGTAAAGAGTGCCAAGATCACAATATCTAATATTTGATTGTAAAACTTGTACCAAAACTACTATAGACTTTCCACTATCCAATGAAACTTGTCTCACTTAATTTGGATACTCACTTAAGAATATATCACTATTTTACCTAGAAGACCTATTTGAGACTAGTTAATATGACTAGTCAGATACCCTGTCTGGCACAAGGTGTATCTAGAAAACTAGGATGACCCAGAAGCTTAAATTTGTATCACAAATACATTAATAATTTCTATGAATATCCTCCATATTTCAGGGTCTTAACAGTTACATAAAAAATTTTATAGAGAAAATTTTGAGATGAGTAAATTCATGATGATTTCATAACCCTATCTTACACAGGCTATATCGCCAAAAGTATAAGGCCTCAAGAGCTTAAATTTTTACCCCACATACCTTGATCTGTCTACTAACTATATTCCAAGGGGTTCCTTCTGAAACGTTGTAGAAAATAAAATTATAGTGAAAATTTCAAGGTGTCTTAGGTGTAGTAGCAAAACCCCAAGACCTTAAGCTCTGACACCAAATGTTAGGAACCAAATATCAAGATAGCATAGAAAAACCTTAGAATAAGTACTCAACGCCTTGAAAAAGAGATAATTTTAGATAATAAGACTCTTCCAGTGGGCAACCTCCTTATACACCACATACATTTCCAAATACAAAATGATTCCAAATGAAAAGGTCTCATTGGTATATATAGGAGACTAGGAGGTACAATTACAACTAATGGACCCAAGCCGACATAAATAAAATAGAATTACTAATGTAATATTCCCTAATTAAGGGGTAATCTTCCACTATTTAGGGCTTAAGTGGATAACAACTGCCACCTTGTCGAAATTGGTCCAAAATTGTAAGGGGATAATGGCTTCTTGTCCGTAAACTAGTTTGAATGAAGTTTTCCCAGTCGATCATTTGAATGTTGATCTATACGGCCAGAGGATTGTAGGAATATTATCATCCTATTCATATTTGTTTAAGCCACAAATATTTTGATGTAGCAACATCATGCAAAGCCAAAGCACGCGCCTAGCCAAAGAAATAGTTGGATGCGCGAATGAAGAAAAGGGGCACATTTTCATAAGAACCATTTTGAATTTTGAACTTAAAAGCATTAATGTAATAGTTAGGAAGAAAGTGTACTTGCATTTATATCTTGAAGATTGTAAGAAGATCATGAGTGATTGCTCTCATCTATAGTATGTAAAGGAATTTGTACGTAATTAATGAAAGTAGGTAGATTTGAATTAAGAGATTAGACAGTTTAGAGAGTAGGAGGAAAATGGATATAGACACCCTTACCCTTGTATCATTGTACTATGAATATTATCATCATTGAGAGATATAGCAGAGAGCTGTAGAGAAGAACCCATGTACAGGAGTATTTGAGTTAATATATGAAGCTTTGACTCAGATTTCATGGTGTTATGATGTTTACTATTTACATATGTTGAATGGTAAGCTTACAACTATTTTATTCTCTCTGTTATGCCTTTTTTGTTATTCTGTGTTGAATGTGTGATTTCATGTTAAGTATATGAAGTCTGAGAGAGGAGAAGAATGAGTTTCAATTGTTTCTCTTCCTAAGAGAGTTCCTGCAAGGAGTGTAGTGAAACGTCTGCAAGGTGTGCTTTGACGAAGGTCAGAGTTTATCTCAGAAAAATCAAGAAGGATACCATTGTTCTCATTCTAGCAGAAGTGTAGGTGATGCACAGAAGTCGTGCAAGGTTTGTGCAGGCTAGTTGAAGCCTTAGAATTTATCAAATAAGGTTGAAGAGTGAAGGACTGCTATTGTCAAGAGTGCACAGAGTCGATGAGATCAAATACCTAGAAGTATTTGATAGATTGGCGCAAGGAGTGTGTGTAGGATTCCTTTCGAGGCTTGAGTTGAAAGAGAAAGCTCAGGAGGGTTAGAAAATTTGAAGTATTCAAAGGGAGATGGGGTCGAAGTCGCCTCACAGAAGTAATTTCCAGTGTAAGAACATCAGTTTCTTTCGAAAAGATTCAAAGGAAGGAATCAAATGGCTAGAATTCTTCATGGAGAACTTGCGAAGTCACAAGGACCGTAGGATCCAGAGGAGTTGTAGGATGGATAAGGGTTGGATGAACCCATTACGTTGGTTTCAAGAATCAACGTCGACCATTGATCACGACCATAGAGTCGTCAAGATCATTTCGACAAATCAAGGTTTGTAAATTCAGAGTGCGAGCCAAATCCATTGGTCACTCGAACTTATGAATAACAAAATGGATTATGATGTGTGAAGACGAGGCGTAGAATTTTCGGCGCTTCAGAATTTTGGAGTTTGGCATTTCGGGGGTCCTGATGACAAGGAGTCGGGGCATAGTGGAGCGAAAGTCCAAAAGTCACGAGTTGCGATAGGATTTTGGCATGAATCTCGGAATTTCGGCACTTTGGGCATCAGGAAGCATAGGAGGCAGTGTTTTGGGATCAAGAGTTTCAAACTCCCAGTACTCGAAAGCCTAAAATCACATGGGTCATTAGATCAAATGAAGGCTTATAGTCGTTGATCCCGTAAAGGTTCCATTTCAGAGTTCAGGGTTTCGAAGTGGAAGAGGAACACCTATCGGAGGTTTTTTCAAGTCCCAAAAGCCAGAACGCTCGAGTGGACAAGTGGAAAGAATCTGCGTCAGAGATAGAGGACATCAGAGAGGACAGGTGGTGTACTCATCGCCAGGCAGAGTCAAACTTTGTTGAATATTTTGGGGTTTCAGAGGTTGGAGGACTGGGAGACTTGTATCAGTATTTGTGAAGTCATGAAGTCTGAAACTCCGAATTGGTGAAAAGTCTCAGTCATACTTGTTCGAAAGCCAGTCACATGAATGCATCGGGGTTCAACATTTCGGCAGTTTCGAAGACAAGAGTCGGGGGGATCTTTGCATTAGAATTCCTGAAGTCACGAAATGCGACACAAATATGGAGGAGGACGCGACTAAAGATTTCAGAAATTCATCATTTCGGGTTTCGAAGGGTTGAAGAGTCAGAAACTCAACAATAAAATTCGTGAATTCGTAAAATCCGAAGACCCGATTTGGCATAGGGTGTGATCACATATTTTTGGTCAGGAAATTGGGGTTGATGCCTTGTGGTTGATCGTGCGGGAATACCTATAAGGACCTATGGAAAAAATTGTTGTTGTGTGTGTGGGATTTCCTGTGGAGGAATCGAAGAGTCAATTTGACTCAGGGGCAGATTTAGAATGATCCTGCATGGATCTTGGCCCGAGGGTCGAGGTATGCATCATTTGGTATCAGAGCTTGACTCTATTTGTATATTGCAGATGGAGGAAGTAGGAGGAAGAAGAGTACTCTAATACACATTAATTGTGGTGTCAGAGCTACAGAACAAGTTCTTTTCTTTCCGTAGCAGAGAAAAGAGGAACATTTTATAGCCATGCTGCCAAGAAGAAGAGATAGGCCAATGCCTGATCCAACAGTAGAAAGGGAAATGCGAGAATTACATGCCAGGCTTGATGCCATGGAAGAAACACAGAGGCGCATAGTCGACGTTGGGGATATCAGCGAGGTTGAAAGTGAAAATGAAGCTAGACACGAAGGAGAAGAGGTCGCAGTCGAAGATGCTGCAGATGAATGCCTATTCAAGGCTATTGCAAGGATAGGTTCTAGAGCAAAAACGGACATTCCCATGTATGAGGTAAACTTATATGTTGAAGAGCTTCTAGACTAGATTAGATCTCTAGACAAATACTTCGACTATGTGGATGTCGAGGAAGACAAGAAGGTCAAACATGCCATCACTAGACTTAAAGGGCATGCAACACTATGGTGGGATGAACTGCAGGCTCACAGACACTGCAAAGGCAAGCATAACATCAAGAGATGGGATAGAATGGTTGCAAAGATGAAAGCCAAATTCATACCCAAGGATTATCAAATCACTCTGTTTCAAAGGATGCAGAATTTGAGACAGAAGTTGATGTCAGTGAAGGAGTACACTGAAGAGTTCTACAAGATAAACATCAGAGCAGGTCATCGGGAAAGTGATGATGAAAAAGTTTCCAGGTACATGAATGGTCTAAGATATGACATTCAAGATGAGATGAGCATGATGACCCTTTGAACTGTGGAAGATGCTTATCAGATGGCCTTGAAAGCTGAAGAGAAGCTGAGCCGAAAGAAAATTAAAAGAGGTCGAGGTAGAAGTCAAGCCAGAGGAAAAACAATTACCCAAGACAGAACTCAGAAATCTAAAGAAGAGGGGAAGAAACCTCAAACTCAACATGAGAGAGGGGGAATCTCACAGAGAGGGAAGTATGTTGATAGAAATACTTTTCCTCGAGCCAGAGGAAGAGGAAGAGGCAGAGGTGGTGAAATAAAATTCTTTGTCTGTGGAAAGATCAGACATAAATCCTATGAGTGTCCAAATAAGAAGAAATATGGTGGTGAAACTCACATTGCCAAAGCTCAAGGATGGAATGTTGAGGCAGAAGATGCTAAGGGTGGAAGATCCTTGATGATGAGGAAATTTCTCTTGAAGCAGGAGAAGGAGGCAGAGAACCCAGTCCAAAGAAACAATCTATTTTGGACAGCTTGAAAAACCAAAGACAGGGTATGCAAGGTCATAGTGGACAGTGGTAGTACAGACAATCTCGTATCTACAGAGATGGTAGAAAAGATAGAGCTGGAGACTGTTGTACATCCAAGCCCATACAGAGTTTCGTGGATGCAAAAAGGACATCAGGTAAATGTCACTAAACAATGTTTAGTTGAATTTAAAATAGGATGATATAAGGATGAAATACTATGTGATATCATTCCCATGGATGTTTGTCATCTATTGCTAGGTAGACCATGGAAATATGACAGGAATGTAGTTTATGATGGGAGAAAGACCACATACACCCTGGAGAAACATGGTAGAACTCACATGTTGCTGCCAATTAAAGATAAAGAGGTGAAAACAGAGATGAGCAACACTGTACTTCTCATGAGTGGGAAGTAAATTCTTAATGAGGTTAAGAAGAAAGAAGACACACAATTCATTATGGTTAGGAAGCCTAGAATTGTTTTTACTAGTACAAGGATAGATGATTTACCAGAAGAAATCCAGAAGTTGCTGGAAGAGTTTGCTGATATAGTGGTGGATGAACTACCTTGTTCATTGCCACCTATCAGGAGTATAAGTCATCATATCGATCTTATACCTGGAGCTAGTTTTCCAAACAAAGTCACATATAGATTGACACCATAGGAAAATGAAGAAGTTAAGAGGCAGGTCCTGGACTTAATGGACAAAGGATTGATTCGAGAAAGCTTGAGTCCATGAGTTGTTCCAACAGTGGTCAGCCCAAAGAAAGATGGAGGCTGGAGAATGTGTACAGACTCAAGGGAAATAAATAACATTACCATCAAATACAAATTTCCATTGCCAAGGATGGACGACTTGATGGATTGCTTGAGTGGAGCAAGATTTTTTTCAAAAATTGATTTGAAAAGTGGATATCATCAAATTCACATAAGAGAAGGTGATGAATGGAAGACAACATTCAAAATGAATGAGGGGCTGTATGAATGGCTTGTCATTCCATTTGGTTTAATGAAAGCACCCAGTACTTTCATGAGACTAATGAATGAAGTCTTGAAGGATTTCATTGGAAAATTCATCATTGTATATCTTGATGATATATTAATTTTTAGCAAAATAGAAGCAAAGCACTTGAAGAATTTAGTTGTAGTAATGAGAAGACTACAACAAAAGAAATTGCTGATAAATATGAAGAAATCATCATTTATGAGGACATAACTCATTTATTTGGGTTTTTTTATCTCTGCAAATGAGTTGAAGATGGATCCAGAAAAGGTAGATGCAATTAAGAATTAGCCATCGCCGAAGAGTGTCTTTGAAGTTCGAAGCTTCCATTGTTTGGTAAGTTTCTACAAGAGATTCATTCGAAATTTCAGTGGAATTAGTGCACCGATGATGGATACGGTGAAGAAAAGACACAAATATTTTCACTGGACAGAAGAAGTAGAGAAGAGTTTCAATCTACTGAAGAAGAAGATCACAGAACAACCAATTCTAGTTTTGTCGGATTTTAGCAAGACATTTCAGGTCAAGTGTGACGCAAGTGGATTTGAAATTGGAGCGGTCTTGAGCCAAGACGACAGGTCGGTTGCATATTTCAGTGAGAAACTGAATGAAGCGAAGATTAAGTACTCAACATATGACAAAGAATTTTATGTAGTCATACAAGCACTGAAGAAATGGAGACATTATTTGGTTCCTAAAGAGTTTGTTTTGTACAGTGATAATCATACTTTACAATTCATGACTCAACAGGAGAAGTTGAACCAAAAACATCTTAAATGGGTTGAATTCATGCAAAATTTTACTTTTGTGATCAAGCATATTTCTAGAACTGCTAACAAAGTTGTTGATGCTTTGAGTAGGAATTGTTTGCTTATGAAGGAATTTAGAGTCAAGACTTTGGGTTTTGATAACCTCAAAGAAATGTACAAGGATGACCCAGATTTTAAGGAGGCATATAAGGCATCTGAGAATCCAATTCTTAGGAACAGAAGCCAGTGGACTGAATACATGATCCAGGATGGATTATTATTCAGGGGAAATCAGCTATGTATTACATAATTCTCCATGAGGGAGAACCTGCTGAAGGAAAAACACAGTGGAGGATTGGTTGGGCACTTCGATCATGATAAAACGTTCTCAAAGTTGAATGGCTCATATTTTTGGCCAGGGATGAGGACAAATGTTAAGAAATTTGTGGACAGATGCAGGATTTGTCAGCACACAAAAGGGAAAAGGAAGAACACAGGGTTATATCAACCATTACCCATACCTAAAAGGCCATGGGATGCAGTGAGCATGTATTTTATATTGGGACTGCCATGAACACAAAGAGGATGTGATTCAATCTTTATGGTAGTTGACAGATTTTCAAAGATGCCACATTTCATACCATGCCAAAAACCCAATGACGTAACTCAGATTATGAACCTGTTTTTCAAGGAATTCATCAGACTTCACAGCTTGCCAAGGAGTATCATGTTTGATCGAGATACCAAGTTCGTTGGACGTTTCTAGAGGACCTTATGGAAAAATATGGGGACAGGTTTTTCTTTTATCTCGGTGTATCATCCTCAAATGAATGGGCATATAGAAATCATGAATAGAAGCTTGGGAGATTTGTTGAGGAGCTTAGTGACTGAACACCACAGTCAGTGGGATCACATTCAACCATGGGCAAAATTTTCTTATAATGACTCACTTAACAGAAGCACAAGGCAGAGTCCATTCCATATTGTATATGGAATGCATCCAAGGGGATTTTCTAAATTGAAAGATGTGGAACAAACTGAATTCAAAAGTGCTAGTGTAGAGGACTTTGCAGAAGTAATGAAGGAGCTTCACAACCGAGTCAAGGAGCGATTGCAGAGTTCAAGTCAAGAATACAAGTGGAGAGAAAATCAACATAGGCGAGAACTTCAATTTGAAGTTGGTGATTTGATTCTTGAGCATCTAAGGAAGGAAAGGTTCCCAAGGGGAACATATAACAAACTGAAGATGAAAAAGATTGGACCGTGCAAGGTCATAAGGAAATTTTGGGGCAAATGCATATGATATTGAATTACCTGATGGGGTCGGAATCTCACCGATATTCAATGTTGTGGATTTGTACCCTTGCAGAGGTGAAGAAGGAGGAGCAGAGAGGGAATAGAAAGAAATTCAATGGAAAAAAAAATTACCTATAGCTGAAAAGACATAGATGGAAAGCATAATTGACAAGAGAATTAGCAAAAATACCAGGAGGAGAGAGTATTTTGAATACTTGGTCAAATGGAAGGGACATCCAGTTGAATATGACAATTGGGAAGATGAAGCAGAAATTCAGAAGCATGGATAGACCATGCAAGATCTCATGAACAGGAGTTCATGAAAATTTTCAAGTGAGGGAATATGATGTAGGAGCATCGTGCAAAGACAAAGCACGTGCCTAGCCAAAGAAATAGCTGGATGCGCGAATGAAGAAAAGGGGCAGGTTTTCATAAGAAAAATTTTGAATTTTGAACTTAAAAGGATTAATGTAATATTTAGGAAGAAGGCGTACTTTCATTTATATCTTGGAGGTTGTAAACAAATCTTGAGCAATTGCTCTCATCTGTAGTATGTAAAGGCATTTATATGTAATTAATGAAAGTAGGTAGATTTGAATTAAGATATTAGACAGTTTAGTGAGTAGGAGGGAAAATGGATATAGACACCCTCACTCTTGTATCATTGTATTATGAACATTATCATCATTGAGAGATATAGCAGAGAGTTGTAGAGAAGAACCCATGTATAGGAGTATTTGAGTTAATATATGAAGCTTTGACTCAGATTTCATGGTGTTATGATGTTTACTATTTACATATGTTGAATGGTAAGCTTACAACTATTTTATTCTCTTTGTTATGCCTTTGTTGTTATTTTGTGTTGAATGTGTGATTTCATGTTAAGTATATGAAGTCTGAGAGAGGAGAAGAATGAGCTTCAATTGTTTCTCTTCCTAAGAGAGTTCCTGCAAGGAGTGCAGTGAAACATCCGCAAGGTGTGCGTTGACGAAGGTCTAAGTTTATCTCAAAAAACTCAGGAAGGATACCATTGCTCTCATTCCAGTAGAAGTGTAGGTGAAGCACAGAATCCATGCAAGGTGTTTGCAGGCTAGTTGAAGCCTTAGAATTTATCAACTAAGGTTGAAGAGTGAAGGACTACTGTTGTCGAGAGTGCACAAAGTCGAAGAGATCAAATACCCAAAAGTATTTGATAGATTGCTGCAAGGAGTACGTGCGGGAGTCCTTTTGAGGCTTGAGTTGAAAGAGAAAGATCAGGACAGTTAGCACCTTTGAAGTATTCAAAGGGATATGGGGTTGAAGTCGCCTCACAAAAGTAAGTTTCAGTGTAAGAACATCGGTTTGTTTCACAGGGATTCAGAGGAAGGAATCGAATGGTCAAAATTCTCCACAAAGAACTCGCAAAGTCGTGAGGACCATAGGATCCAGAGGAGTTGCAGGGTGGATAAGGGTTGGATGAACCCATTACGTTGGTTTCAAGATTCAACGCCGACCGTTGATCACGACCGTAGAGCTGTCAAGATCATTTCAGCAAATCGGGGTTTGTAAATCCGGAGTGCAACCCAAATCCCTTGGTCACTCAAACTTCTAAATCGTGAAATGGATTATCGTGTGTGAAGATGAGGCGTAGAATTTTTGGTGCTTCATAATTTCAGAGTTCGTCATTTCGGGGGTCCTAACGACAAGGAATCGGGGTATAGTGGAGAGAAAGTCCCAAAGTCACGAGTTGCGATAGGATTTTGGTGTGAATCTCAGGATTTTGGCACTTCGGGTGTCGGGAAGCATAGGAGGAAGTGTTTTAGGATCGAGAGTTTTGAAATCTCGGTACCTAGAACCCCGAAATCACATGGGTCATCAGATCAAATGAAGGATTACAACTGTTGATTCTGTAAAGGTGTCATTTCAGAGTTTGGGGTTCCAAAGTGGAAGAGGAATGCCTGTCGAAGGTTTGTTCAAGTCTTCAAATCTGGAATGCTTGAGTGGACAAGTGGCAATAATCCATGTCACAGATAGAGGACAGTGGAGAAGATAGGTGGCGTACTCGTTGCCAGATAGATTCAAACTTCATTGACTATTTCGGGGTTTTGAAGGTTGGAGGACCGGGAGACCTGTATCAGTATTTGCGAAGTCTGAAACTCTGAATCAGTGAAAAGTCTCAGTCATTCTTGTTAGGAAGCCAGTCGCATGAATGCATTGGGGTTCGACATTTCGGTAGTTTCGAAGACAAGAGTCGGGGGGGTCTTTGCATTAGAATTCCTGAAGTCATGAAACGCGACACAACTGTGGAGGAGGACGCGACTAAAGATTTCAGAATTTTTACATTTCGGGTTTCGAAGGGTTGAAGAGTCAGAAACTCAACAACATGATTCATGAAGTCGCGAAACCCGAACTCCCGATTCGGCACAGGGAGAGATCACATATTGTTGGTCAGGATATTGGGGTTTATGCCTTGTGTTTTATCGCATAGGAATACCTATAAGGACCTGTGGAAAACACTGTTGTGTGTGTGGGATTTCCTGTGGAGGAATCGAAGAGTCAATTTGACTCAGGGGTAGATTTAGAATGATCCTGCATGGATCTTGGCCCGAGGGTCGGGGTATGCATCATCTTTCTAATTCCTTTGTGTAATGTTTTATTAAAGGATTCAACTGCCCCATTTTCTTATGGGTGATAAGTTGTTGTTTTTCTATGGTTGATTAAAACATTTTCCAGTAGAACTTTAATTGTTTCATTAACAAAGTGAGTTCCATGGTCATTGATTAGTGTTAGGGGACAACTGAACCTTGTAATTATTTTCGTGTAGATGAATTTAGATGCTACCTCTTTAGTACAATATTCAACTGGCTCAGCTTCTTCCCACTTGGTCACAATTCAACCGAATTAATGATTTACTTGGCACTAGATCTTCGTGCCCTTTGTGGAAATGGCCCGACGAAGTTGATAGCCCAAATTTCAAACACTCGATTGGAGTTTATTCAACTTAGTGGAATTTTTTAGTTTTTTCACAAAGGTCGTCCAAGCCTTTGACAACTATCACATTTTCTTATGTGATCGTGACGGTCTTTATGAAAATTCGACCACCATAGGCTTGCGTGTAGTACCTTTTTGGATATCGTTTCGACCTCAAAATATCCCTCGACTGCTCATGCATGGGCTTCATTGATTATATCCTCCCATTCATGTTCTGGCATGGATCTTCTTAAAACATTATCAATTCCCATTTTGTATAAGTTAATGATTATGAACGATGTAGCTTCCATGGCTAGAACCTTCTTTTTGTTTGTTGGGAGGTCCTCAAGGTCATTTCCTTCTTCTAATAAATTGGAAATATCTTCTAAATATTTAGGGGGAGATTTGAATCTAAATAGATGTGCATCTGGAAGGTTATCATGGATGCTTGTCATATCTTCTCTTGTTTCTAGTCATGAAAGGTGATTAGGTTGAACATTATTTTTCCCTGGTTGTATTATTACATCGAATTCAAATTCGTAAATAATAGTAACCAACGACAAATATTTACTTGATGAACTGGTTTATTGACCAAGAATTTCAATGCTTGATGGTTTGTAAAAAATGTGAAGGGATTTGCAAGTAAATAGTGACGAAACTTTTGTAGAGAAAAAATCATTGATAGGGATTCCCTCTCTGTAGTCAAATAGTTTATTTCTATCTTATTCATTTTTCAACTTGCATACGCATTTGGATGGTCCATTGTGTCACCATATGGCTGAGCTAAAACCAACTCGAAAACTACATTGGACGCATCGATATGAAAATGAAATTTTCTCAACCAGTCTGGAAATTTGAGAATGGGTTCTTTGAACAACTTCTTCTTTAAAAATTCAAAGGATTCTTGGCAATATTGTCTCCATTTAAATTCAACATATTTTCATAACATCTCGTCCATTTGGAATGTGATTTTTGAGTAATGGAATATAAAATTCCTATAATATCTAGTATGAACCAATAGAATTTTGATTTGTTTTTTATTCACAGGTGGTTTTAGATCAAGGATAATCTTAATCTTAGCCATGTCAACCTTTAGCCCATCTTTACATACCATGTTTCCTAGCATAATTCCAATAGGTGTGGAAAATATATATTTCTTGATGTTTAATCATAGTTGAATCTGTCTGCAGCGTTCTAGCATAAGTTGAAACAATTGTATGTGATTTTTGAATAGACTATATATTGTCCAGTCCTCAAAGTATACATCCATGGTTTTGTAGATATACTCTTGAAATGATTTAACCACTATTCTCAAAAAAACTGTCGGTCCATTCTTCATTCCGAAAGGCATTACTTTGTAAGCAAAAGATCCAAATTCTGACACAAATGTTGTTTTTTCCTAATCTTCTTTTTCTATTAGCACCAAGTTATATCTTGCGAACCCGTTAATAAATGAATAGCATTTGTGACCAACAACTTCATTGATAATTTCATCAGCAAAGGGCGTTGGGAACAGATCAATCATTGTCTGTTTGTTGAGTCCCTTAAAATCGACACAAATTCTTAGTTTTTTGGGATCACATTTCTTTGTTTGCATGACCATGGGACTTTCCCATTCTTCCTTGTCGACAGTATAAATAATACCTTCTTGTAGCATTCCCTCGATTTATTTTTGAATGATCGGTTTATATTTATGCACTAACTTGTACGGTTGTTTTTTTATTGTTTTTTCTCCTTGAATAAGTTCAATCTTCATTTCACCCATTTCGTCTACAAGTCCTTTCAAATCATTGTAGTCACATGGAAAAACATGTTGATACTCTTTTCGTAGATTGAGTATGTCAGTTGTTTGTTTGTTGAACCAATAATCACCTATTCATACCATTTTTGGTCTATCATCATTTTATATGTTGAATTCCTTTGTTTTGATTTCTGCATCCATCCATTCTGGTGGCTTAGCTTCATCAAGATGGCATTCTCCCTCTTCAATTTTTGTAAAAATTTTTGGGAATTCAGGTTGTTCCTTGTCCTCTTTGTGTTCAGTGGCTATACTTGATACTGACTTCACATGATTTTGCAGTGTTTGGTTGTATTTATTCTACTGGAAGATCTAAATTGGGGCATTTTATATTCTCCATGTTGATCCTTCGTGCAACCACAATTTCTCTTTTTTCTACCAACACAAAATTGCAAGTCTATATCAATCCTTCATCGACCAAAATCTTTTCTTTTTATTTCTGTACAACTACTGAAGGATTTTCTAGAAATATTTTTATATGTTGTGCTGCATCTCTCAAGTGTTCTTCTTCTAGATTGAATTTGAAGTATTGCATAAAATTTTCCTTAACTTCAACCCATCTTGATGTATGGAAACAGGCTTCTTCAATCTTATACCATTTATTTGGTATGTTGTCTAATGTATTTGGAAACATATGGGGCCATACCATTTCATCCTTATATCATATTTTTCTCCACTCTCTTTTGCAATGTTGAATGAGTTATATTGAGTCATAGCCAGGTGTGAATGTGGGAATATCTTCATCCTTGGATAATTTCTTGTGTCTGGATATTTCAACAAAGTATGTTGACACAGACATCCATGTTTGTAGTCTAGGGGAATGTGTTTCCCACCATCTTGAAGTTTATCCTATGAAAGTTTCCACAAGGCTCTGTGTCCTCATTTTCTCTCCTATGGACTTTTCCACTTCCTCAACATGGGTCGAAGGGGCATATCGTTCACTGTATCGTACAATTTTTCTTATTTGATTGTCGATCGGTATAAGAGTGGGAGTTTGTCGAATCATCTTTTCGTATACTTTTGGGATAGCCTGGATTGAGTAACATGTCTTAAGATGTTTCTTTGGAATAATTTCAATAGACTAGTATATTTTGTGTGTGCTTCATAATTTTCAATTTTCCATTTGTATAAGGCATAGTCAAAATTATGCCCAACCAACATGGGAGATTCTCTCAAAATTTCTCCTTCTGCAGTGAGTTCTATCTATTATTTATATTTTTTGTTTATCTAATATAGGAATTTGGCCTCTCGATATTCATCCCACGACTCCATCCAAGGTTTTCCTTCCTTTCGATCCGGGGAAATATTTATTTTTATCCCACTTACCTTCAATTTAATTCTATATCTTTCAAGGGAGATACTTGCTTTCATTTGTCAACCCCATGGTAGACTAAAAGCAGTTGTGTATGCTGAAATTCCTTTGACAAGTTTGATCACTTCGAAGTCTACTGAAGTCGGTATTCCCATAATTTGAGTTTCGACATTTCTCAATATTATAATTGGTTCTATTAATATTTGATCGGATAATTTAAGATAATTCATCATGGGGGTTATCTTGGGTAGACCCATTCGTATCCATGTTTCTCATGGTAGAATATTGACTTGAGAACCAAAATCAACCACCACCTAATTGACCATCATCACCTCAATCTCCAAGTCGACTCGTGGATTGTAATCTTTGTTGCTATAAGAGAGGTGATTTGCATCCTTGGTTGGTTTTTGACCATCTTTGTATTCTTTCAATGTGTTGAGTAGATCTAACAACCTACCTATTGAATGTTTTTCTTTGAGGAGCGACAAGAATTCTTGGATTGTTTCTTCATTTCTACTTCTTGGGATTTGTTGATCTTTTGTGGAGTTCTTGAAGAATTTAAGAGCTTCTCTCATGATTTTCTCTTCTTTAGTTGGGTTTGGGAACTTGTTAGCCTTATGTCTTTGGTAATTTTGTGGTAGAGTGTAAATATCTCTTCCTGCACACAACCTTGTAACAATATGTAAGTTTTTGGAATTTCGCACCTCTTCCTTGGATACTACATGTAGTAAATTCACATTTTTTCTTGGTATGATTTTGTCGAGTACTATCGGGAAGTCTTCTAAAGAGTGATCTCCAATGCCAGATATATTGAAAAATTTCATATCAATTATATATTTTATAGGGAAATATGCATTTCCATGATCATTTTTATATCATTTAAAACAATATGGTAATCCACAACCTCAACCTCTACCACCAAATCCACGTCGGCCTCCTCGACCTTGACCACAACCACTGAAGTAATCATCTCTTCGACCATAGTTTTTTTCTTGATCGATGGTTTATGTGTGGTATATTGTTCATATATTATTCTGATGGTGAGCATTTATATGGAATTTGGATGTTCAGTGATTAGAAGCTTCACAAATGTGGCACCACTTCATTTTTTTAATATTGTGTGGACAATATTGTATACTATAATCATTTAGGCATTCACATATATTATAGTATTTCTCATATTGTATTCAGTGGAGGTTTTTTGTCTATGTGTGCTCATTGAGGGGACAATTATCCTTTGTATGTCCCTCCCTAGTGCATGTGGTGCACCGTACTTCATTACATCGTATACATAGAATTTTGATTTTTTGTTGCAAATGTTCTATTTTCTCCTCAAGTCTCTCCGTCATTGAGGAATTCGATGGGCCTTCATCATCCTACTCAACCCGTTGTGCCTTCTGTAGTGCATCTTCACATTTGGTAATATCATATAAGCATAGTGGAGAATGGATTCTTAGAATTATCCCAACTACATACTACTGGACCATCAAGTTCTGATCAATTGTCGTTGGGATTTGACTTAGGAAATATTTAAATATCTTATCATATTCTTTTACTGAATCACTCAGTATTTTCTTTATTTCTTTTAATTTATGGGCTTCCATATGTGTGATGTCTTGAATTTTAAAGAATGTTAACAAACTATTCTTTATTTCTACTTTTGAAAGGTTTTTCTTTTCCATGTAGTTCATGAACCACGTTAAGGCGTAGTCAAGCAATGTAGCTTTGAATTGAGCCATTTTCTTATATTCATCTATAATATCATCTACTTACCAAAACTTTTCACATATGAACCAATGGAATTTTGGGTCAAATTATCCTTCATAAATCGAGATGTGGTTGAATCCCATTTTGATTTTCTTGGTAGGAATGTTTGGTTTTCTTGGTATATGAGCTACTACTGCTTTCGATTGAGTTGTTGAATCTTCTGGTTGGTTTTTTATGTGTCTAATAATGGATGGTACTCAAGGAATAGTTGTTTCTTCTTGAGTATAGAAATTGTGTCCTCAGTGTAAGATATTTTGTATTTATACTTGACTAACCATCGTTCCAAAGTTTGTGTTGCTTCTAGACTATAGTTAATTTCTTATCTTGAGATTATATGTGGTAGGGCCGTCGAGTCAGTGAGATCCTTAATTTGGATAATCATATTGTCAACCTCATTTTTCTCTGGATTGAAAATCAATGCATCTCGTAGGTTCCCTAAGTAGTCTGTTCTATACCATAATCTTGCAGATTGGTCATCGATCTTTTCTTTGTTGAATAAATTCTCGTATATGCAGGTTGGTTTCCAGTGCAAGAAAACTACGTAAAGATGGTCCAAATTCTTTGTAGTCCATAATTGTCAGTTCATTGTCTAATTGATAGATGTTCATCTGTGCATAGCTACTTATGTCAGGTGTCACCACAGCTACTGTTATTTCCAAGTCTGGTCAATCTCTGTCTAACTTAGACTTCTCACGTGCTCTATCAGGCTGACCCTCCAACATTTTATTGTTCCAATGGTTACAAAGTTCTTCTCTTTTTTATTTTTTTTTATCCTATTCTATTTTCTAGATATCCATAGATCTCTTATGGGATTACTTTCCTCTTGCCGACATTTATGCTTGGGAAACACTAGTTCTTGTTTTATAGCATCTCACAATTTCAATCGACCCCCCATTATCGACTTGACTTAATCTAATTTGGTAGCATTGGCCATATTTATTTCTTCAAGAAGTAATCCCAGGCTTCTCTTGTATCTTTTCACTTTGTGTCAAGAAATGCATCCCATTTTTAATCTCTTTCTTGGAAGTTACTACTTGGTAATGGTGTGCCAAATCTTGGTCTATATTCGATGATGTCACTAACTCCCTTGTTGAGGAGTAATTTATGAAGAATTGTCGAAAATATACAGAAAAATACATCGTGCAATTTGGTGTAGAATTTTTCTTTTATTTTGTCAAGAGACGTCTGATCTTCAATAGCTTGTTCCAAAATATAATCTTCGATAATTCTTTCGAGCCAATTGTGTAGATTTTTTCTTCCTCTGTTTGTCAACTTTATGCCTAACTTCTCATAGGGTGTCAGATTACGCATCACCTGGTCTGTTAATGTGTTGAAACAATGCTTCTGGGATAGCTTCAAGGAATCTCTCATGCGTCTATGAAAATAATCATGATTGTTCTTAGTGTTGGATTACTGAAAGGGGAGGTGAATTAGTAATAGCGTAATTATAATACTTTTTCTTCAAATGTTATATCAATGTAGAATTATTATCCAATAATGAGCAGTAAGAAATAAACAATCACACACATACACAATACACTAGTGTT
>JZKD02S2178657.1:366195-376988 GCA_000966675.3 Picea glauca | reverse complement strand
AAATAATAATGAGTCATATTTACATCAAACAATATTGGGTCCATTACCCAAACCTTTGTGCTACGGGGCTTTCTTCAAGGGTTGACATCAATGACAACCAACCTTAATCAACACTTAGGCTAGTGTTAGGTTATTCCTTCTTGTGTAGTTTATGATGTACTTGTCAATTTTGTGCTCCCACCACTCATGTATATCTTGTAGAGTTAGCATTTATGTACACTTCTACATGCCCGAGTCCAGTACTACCGGAAATGGAACCAATGTTGCAATCAAGGAAAATTAGGGAGAGTTACCAGAAGTTCCTTACATAGACATCATAGAGATACATGTATACACATAGACATATGTAAAGAAATACACAAATAATGAGAACCCAAAGAAAATTCCTTTTATTATATGGTATAACAGTACAACACACTTACATATAACCTCTTACATGAATCTCTTTAAGCCTTCATGTACTTGTCTATTTATACCTCTTGCAGGTAGTTGTAACTACTTAACTACATGGGTCGATCAGTTGATAGATACTCTAACTACATTCTTCTTCTAACTACATCATTCGACCGACTAATTCTTAGTCAACTGTCGGGTCTAGTCGACTAGACCCTACAACATCCCCTTATAAACTTCCTATAATATCATGTATGACCAAGTGTACTCTTCAAATGGTGCATTGACTTTGGTGGTGGTAAGTTAACTATGACAATAATTTTAGTAGGGTCAACTAGCAGACCCTGTTTACACACCACATGCCCTAAAAAAATACCAAAATATACACTAAAAATGCATTTCTTAATATTCAATGAAATTTGATAGTGTTTGCATCTATTTAACATCAACCTTAACACTTCCACATGGTTCTTCAATAAACTAAGCAATGTCCAATAATCCAAGTAAACCTCCAAAAACGTATGAATGAAGTCCTTAAAATATTCTACTACTATTCTTGAACAAATGGTTGGTACATTCTTTCACCCAAATGGAATTAATGTATATTGAAATGATCCCCATTCTACAGCAAGTGTTTTCTTATGTCTATCTTCTATTGCTATCCAAATCTGATGATATTCTGAAAACCCATCTGTAAATGAATAAGCTTCTTGACCTCCTACATTTTCCAAAAATTCATTTGTAAATGGGGCAGGAAAAGGATCATGTATGAAAGAATCATTCAATTTTCTCAAATCTATAGAGATATTAATTCCCCCTTGCTTCTTCTCATGCACCACCATAGGACTGATCCATTCTGATTCTTCCACATGTTTTATGACACCAGCTTCTAACATCTTGTTGATTTCTTTCTTCACTTTCTCCTTGTATATTAGGTTCAACCTGTAAGGTCTATATCTTATAGGTATGGATTTTGGTTTCAAAGGAATCTTAATCTCTCCTAGTTCTATTGTTAATCCGTTCATCTCTAAAAAAATTGTTGGGAACAAGTTTGTATTCACGCAGTAATTATGTGATTTTTTATACAATCTAATTATCCCAATAATCTCCAATGCTTGCAATCTTTGGGTGTTTTGTAGTTCCAATGTTTACGTTCTTGATCTTCAATGGTGCATCATAATATTCTGAATCTAGCTTTGGACCTTCTACTTCCATTTCACCTTAAACTTCTGGAATCTGGATATTGTGTGGGTTTTCTTCTACTGGATCTTCTTATTCTGTGGCATGATAACATTGTAGCAATTGTCTAACTATTTGTCTAGTCTGATTATGATATATTGGGATTATTTCAAATTCTGGTTCTTCAAATATTTTTTCTCTTACCACCTTTAGTGTTGTATCTATCTCTGAACTGTCATGCTCAAAGGAAAATGTAATCACAAAATTGTGTTGCATTTCTTCCCAATTTGCAGTTTATCTATGATGTTCCTGTTCTGGTACTAGTTCTTTGGAATGCTTTCTAATGTGTGAACAAAATGATGTGGTCATTCTTCTAGTGGTACTAATATCCATTGAACCATGCACTTTTCTACATGTTCTTTAGGTTGTCCAAATCCATCATATTTATCCAACACTATGTTCTCTTGCTCTACATCAAATCTGATGTGCAATAACCTCTTGCATTGAAACCAGTTGTTGATATTCTCCTTATGTGTACCCCACCAATGGGAAGGTGTATCTTTCAAAGAAATATATAATACTAGTAATATTTGATTTTCTACTACTTCTGATTGAAACTTCATTAAAAAAAATTCTAAGTCATTCAGACCATAAAAAGTAGGAGGATCGCTTACCTCTATACCAACCCATCTCAACGCGGGTGTCATTTTGGCACATATTCTAGTGGATAATTCATGTAGTCACTGTTGCCAGTTCTCCAATCTTGTGTCAAAGTCTAAATCAAAATAACTAATACTCCTCCAACTCAGAATTCCATATTTAGTTGGGTTGATATAATCCTCTTAGTGCATGGTAGTTTTGTATAATTGATTTACATCTTCTGTAATAACATTGTATGTCGTAGGTTCCACATACCTTCCTCCTTATTATGGATCCAATGGCTCAATAAATCTATATTATCCAGACTCAAATATCATTTTCCTTGCTTTCAAATTGATAATAGCATGATTATCAAAGGCCCAATCCCAACACAACAATGTTGGATATGGTGAAGTGTTATCTACTATGTCAATGACTTCAAAGTCTTCCATGTTGCACAAACCATCTAGATCTACTGGTATCCCCTTAAACACTTCAATTGGGACCACTCTATGTTGATTTTATAACTTCAACTGGATAGGTGAATACCCTAATGTAGTTTCTCCCATAGATACCCCTATCTTCTTCGGTAGAACATTGAATTCAAACCCTAGGTCTAGTATGATATTCCCCATACTGAAATATGCAATGTTTTCATTCAACCTGAATTCCTTGTTGTTTCTTCTCTTCTTATGAACATGATTCATTGTTTTTACCCATTATTCCCCAGAATTACACTTTTCCAATAGACTCTGCAGTACTTGTAAAGAAATTTTATCATTCAACAATTTTACACAAGACCCAAAAAACTTTCTTAAGTTACTTACTTTCTCTAAATGTTTCTCTTTTCTAATCTAATCAAATAATGGAGGCATGTAATAAATCGATACCTCATCTATTGGCTTCATCCATGAAGTAGACATAATATTCTCCTTCAAAATATTCTGTCTAGCTTCTTTGAATGTCTCTTTCTCTTTCCATGCATCAAACTTATGTTCAGGTTCTCCATTCTTTCTTACCCACTAGTGTATATCTTGGTTCTTCTTTGATGCATCATTTCCTGTGTTAGCTCCACCTTGAGTAATGATGTTGATCGTCTTCCCATCCTATTCTATGTTTTCCACCACAATCCATTGCACATTCTGATTGTTTCGGTTCCTTTTGTCGTTTATCTTTACCAAAAATATCGGACAATCTTCTTTCTAATGGTATGTTGTGAAACAATACATGCATGTCGTAGGTGGTTGTGGAAAGTCTCTTGAAACGTGTCCATGTTTCTGAAAATTGTGAAAATATACTGGTCCTCAACCTCCTCCAAATCTTGTTCCTCCACGACCTCCTCCTCTAAAGCCTCCTATGTTTCCATAAGTATCTCCACGTGGTGTATTATAATAAGGTACCTAATTTTACTATGGCTGCATATTATTGTACAGAGGTGGAGTTGCACACTGATACATGTTGTTATATTGTGGTCGTCCTTAAAACTATTGTGTGTTATTATACTGTGGTTGTGCTGCAAACTGTTGTGGCTACTGCGTAGGTTTTCCTATCATGTGTTTTGCCTGCACCCTATATGTATCTAAAATCCCCTCTTTCATCATCTCCAAAGTTCAATAGTCCTTATCTTCATGTCCTACTGACTTGAAAAAATTACAAAATGTACTCTTCGGTATTGTCTGATACTTCTGCACCATGGGACAATGGTAAGGATCATGTCCATGTGTTTTGAGAATGTCACGCCATGGTACTCTTGAATATAAATGGTTTGGCATACCCACTCCTATGTAATTCATAAATAATGGACACTCATTCTTGTGATGTCATTCATTTATACATAATGTGCACTAAACATATTCCCTTTTCTCCTTACCTTTACTCTAATTTAACTAAAATGTCAAGTTCTTTAGGTCTTGTCTCATCTCTTCCACAGATGGATCTGTTTGTTTATACTAATTTTCCTCTAACTGTAGGGTTTCTTTCAGAGCCTCAACCTACCTCTGGAATTTCTACTGCCTCAAAGGATACTTTAAGTGTGGAAATAAAGAGTTAACAAACAAATGTCTATGTTGCATGTCGGTAATAGGGTATTTCAGGTTACTTTTCTATCTTTTGAACTTTTGGTCCACCTCCTAGACTGATTCTCTTGGTTTCTTCTTAATCTCTATCATTTCATTCATGAACTGATTCTCTAAGCTTGGTTTCTGAAATTCATTTATTAATTGCCTCTTCACTTATGCTATAATTGTATGCACTCCCATTGGAGTATTTGCTGTGAGTCCCATGTACCAGTATAATGCATGGTCTTTGAATGTGATTTCCAACTGTGAAACCTTTGTATCTTCTTATGTAATTTTCTAAGCTACTCATATCTTTTCATAGATAAACAAATGTTTTTTTGGGTCATCTAACCAGTCTCCTTAGAATTATGGTAACATAATAATTGGATCTTGTCATGCCGTTGTGAATTTTTTTGTACTACCACCTCCGCATAGTGTATATACTTGAATGTTACTTGTTGAAATTTCACTTCTACTGGAGTTTCCACTGGACCCATGTCCTGTAAAAATGCTTCTACCACTAATCACTTTCTGGTTAACCATTTTTTCTTATTCGGATTTCTTAGTCACAGATGGGGTTGTGGGTTCCACACTAATTCAGATATAGAATGGAGAGCCTTCTTCTGCGCTGGACCCCTAACCTTTGGTTTTCTTCTCATATGTGGCACACAATATTTCCTCAATATGCCATGTTGCGCATAGATCCTCTATCTCTTCTTCATCATTTTCCAATCCCTCTCACTCAGCTACATCCCTCTTCTTACTATTGATCTTATACCAGTAGGGTCCTACATTGCGCGTCACTCCTAATTTCCTTATTATTTCCCTGGTTTGTTCCTCATACATCATTATAGGGTCCATTTATTCCTTCTTCTGGCCTCTGTCTAGAGCCTTATTTATATCTCAGATCTTCCTTAGTGCTTCCCCCAGCTCCCCCATGCACACAAAGTGATTTAGTTGTCTCATTCCATGTTCATTATGCATTTATCATGCAATAATATCTTGATCGATGTGTAAAGAGACATGATGTACCTCCCTTTGGGTCCCTTCAAAAAATTCTTCTCTGCAACAGTATATGACTTCCTTGTATCGACTGCAAATTCAGTAATAAACCCTGCAGTAATATTGTCTAACCAAAAATCCACTATGTGCATGAATTTATTATTAACCCTTTCCAATCGTGCAATGTTCTTAGTATACCACTCTATTGGTATTATCTGACTAGTTGGATGAGTATCCTTCAGCCTCAATAAGAACTCATGTAATAATTCTGGAAAATAATAGCAATACAGTTCATGCAAATCAGTAAACACATACCTCTGCAGATACTAGCACGATGTATAACTAGAACTTGTATTATATTTTTGTGTGAACTTGAGCTTATTTTTCTCTAACCATGTTTCAATCTCTTACTTTGTAGGGTTCCATGGCCTGAACATTCTTTTCTACCACTGCATCTTCTTCATTGTTCTTCACCATATCCCTTCTAGGTTGTTCTTTTGAGTTCTATCTGACAACGAAACCATTTGTTGGATGTATGGGTTGACCTGGGTTCTACCTTAGTTCTCCAACAAAACCCTATTCACCATCGTCCATTCTCATAAACGATAAGGTTATACCACGCATAAATTACACAACACAGTCTCACCTGAGATGGATTATGTGTGATTGCATGACCCAAGTGTCTACAATAATGGAAGGGGTTGGGGATGTTCCTTTTACTTCTAGTTCTACTTTAACATACATTCTACCATAACATTCATCATATCTATTGTTTTATCCATTCAATAAAATTCCTTTTGCATGATTATTCTAGTGCATGTTATTAATAAACTCTAACAAATGCATTCATCTATCCATTCATTCACAATTGCAGAAACAACAAAAAGTATTCAGACACATTGCAACACAATATGTTACTCTGGTTCACCCCCTACTGGGCTACGTCCAAAAATATATTCTTCTTTATTCATTCTTCATAAAAAAATCATTGTATGCATTACATCATGGGTTTTAGGACTAGTGAGGCTAACTAGCATCGCACCAAGCTCCACACCTTGCAACCTGGCCCTCAATTACATCTCAATACTGGCTCCATCTGAGCTCTGCAGCTCTCAACAAATACTTCGACTCAGAGCTCAAAAAGGTGCTCAAAGTACATCGCTCATGAAAAAGTGATAATGAACTACTACTTCCTATTTTCCTCATACATCCTCTATTTATACAAAAAGGTGGGTAAAAACCCTTACATTATGACTAAAAAACCCAAATTCTAAGTGGACTCCACTTTCCCAATTTCTAAATGTCTTATGTGCAGTTGGTCTTCGATCCAACCCTTCCTTTATTTGACTCTGCATTGATCTTCCTTATTTTCTGGCATGCTACTTCATTTTCCCTTATATCACATTGTTTTCCCTTATTTCCTGGCATGTTATTCTTCCTTGGTCCTTTATTTAACTATTTGCCTCATTTGTTGCACTAAACCCTAAAATTTCATGCTCCAATAGTGTATGTAGCATAATTGTGTGTTATTAAATCCAATATTTTGTCCACTTTTATTAATGCATTGTCATCCTATTATTTCCATCCATTTCCTGTCTAAAACAATTAATATATTTATTCTTTTATTCTATATTCTACTTCTATCAATTCTTTATGCAAACATTATATAGATACATGTGTACAATTATATTAATTTTTTCTTATATAATTTGTATATGTTCAATCTTTTTCTATCAATAAAATGAATTTTGTTGACTAAAATGGTGCATTAATATGTTTGTCATAAATATTTTAATCTAAGGGTTGATTCTTTCTACATATTTATCAAGACACTTTTATTTTGTTTAAGTTGATTTATCCAAAATCATTGTAGTGGTCGAGTCGCACAATTACCTTGCAAAGATTTCTCTTTATAGGTGGATTATTGGATGAATATTTATAATGAAGGATTCGACCAATAGATTCCATTCCGCTCCTAGCCGAGATAGGTTAGTCAATTTTAGTTCCTTTTATTTTGTTTTGATAAATGTAAATATTTACTAAGTTTAAATGCTTTGTTCATTTAAGCTAGAAATGTTACAAATTACATTCATATTTATTTATTTTATTTTATTATGTTTGGTTTGAATAAAAGTTAGAATATTTGAGTAATGTTAGTATATTAAAATAATATTTCATCATCCCGCGGAGGTGTAGACCGATTGACAAGTGTCGTGTAAATGGAAGGAAATATGTAAAGGAGGTCTCAAGTTCGATTCTCACCCCGATTTACTTGTGGTCCATGCTTGCGGGTGTGTGGGGAACCTTGGGTTATAGTGGTAGCGAAAGAGTATCAACCACGTGTCACACGAGTATGAGAACTGCGAGTTGTCGATTCCCCCAGTATAATAATAATAATAATAATAATAATAATAATAATAATAATAAATATTTCATCATATCTCATATTTCCTAGGATTCAGCTCCCATTGCTAAACTTTTCGTTTCACAAGACTTTCTAGAAAATAATATATCTCTGTACATTTTTTAAACTTTTTAATTAAGTGTAAATTCATCTAATCTAATACATCATTGTAAATACTAGAAATTTGATAGTTGGTAGATAAATTTTCCATCATTTATTAGATAGATCATTTCACCGGCCAACGAAGCTATTAAAATCATCATGGATAGTTACCTTACACAACTTAGGTTACACTTAAACAACCTCATACCAGACTATTACATTCTAGTTGACGAGTGGTCCATATCGCACATCAAGAGTATGCTCCTAACTATTGGCATTATTGATTATGTAACTATTGGTCATTGATGGCAACATGATTCCAACATGTACAATAATTAGAATAAGAGGAAGATCACCTTGTGGAAGAAGAAATTTGTGATCACTATTGATCACAATAGGATCAACAGTGATCCTATGACTCTAAATCTCAGGAGAGGTAGTATGCAGAGAATACATGTACAGAAGAAGTAATGAAGCACAAGGAATTAAGATCTCAGGAGAGTGAATGACTAAATATCAGAGCATAAAATAATGTAAAAACTGTTATTAAAAGCTTAGGATAAATAACGATGAACAGATCAGAAGAAATAACGTTAATCAAAGCTCAGAAGAGATGATACATAGGATCCATTCATTCTTATTTTGGGACAATCCAATATCATTAGATTGAGGTGAAGTTAAAAGTTGGGAAGGATTAAAATATCAACCGTCAAATATGAAGCAGGATCTTTGGATGGTTTCCCAGCCGTTATATCAAGATTTGATCTAGAGTTAAGTAATAGTCATTGATATGGAATAGAAGAGGGGAAACGTTAGATCAACAACATTCAACTATGACGTTGACTACTCTGGAGAAAATAAGCCCAGAACGGGTAATATTACGCGAAGGCCGAATTCCTAAAGTGGACATGAGTCATCCGATCCAAGGAACACTTCGGATAATATACCGACCATTGGATTGAGTAAAGTGGAAGGATAGGACAAGAAAAGACAAAGTCCAGAGCAACAAAATCCTGAAGTGAATGACGACCATCAGATATGGACAATACATGATGGTCGTTGGATCAGAACAACGGTCAACTTCAATGCAGACCACTTCAACAGAAAAGGGTTGAGAACATGTAAATTCACCTGAAGAACCGAAGGATGAGGTCATTCTCAGTTGTCGATGTAAGATACATAAATGGAGTTATGACAACCATTAGATCTAGGAGGAGAACATGTTCCACATGAGGATATCCATGTCAGCAAGACTACATCAGCAAGGACATGTGGCGCAATCAGATGGTGACAAGTGTCAATGTTCAATTGCAATTTCAAGTACATGTAAGTCAAAAATCTAAGTGACATGTGGCAGCCACTCATCTAGTTCCAGGTCAATAGTGACGTCTGAAAGTTACATCACTTCAAGACTATGTACTTCAGGGGAAACTAGTTTCTAACACCAGTAACTTCCCGAAGTGCCGAAGGCCGAAGTTAACGCTAATATTTGATCTAATTCGAGAGCGTTCTCAATCGGTGATCAAGTATAGTGGAAGGATAGTGTAAGGATCACATATGACCATTGATTTGGTTCTTGTAATCACGAAAACTATCGGATCCACCCACTCCTGTGTTGACCACTTCGGTGTTGACCAACTCTGAAGGAAATTGGAACAACAATTATTTGGACCTCTGAACCCCCGGAGTCCCAAATTCCTGAAGTAAATGAGAACCATCGATATATTTGTGGAAATTAAAAACGTGACCATTGATATTGATAAGTGATCAAACACTCGCTTGGCCTAGCGCCTGGTCACCACCTGCGATCATATGGAATAAGAGAAATAAGGGTAAAATAAGAGGCAACGCTTAAATCAATAAGATCGTGGTTTTTCACATATGGTCACATGTAAATGGTTTGAAGGAAGCACCTCATACAAACTTCATTTCTATAAAAAAATTAAGGTCTGTAGAATAATTCGATAGATATTTAACACCAGAACAACACATAGAATCAGTAAAAATATCAAATATGATATGTTGGCTAACTTAGGATGTAGCAGAATATGGAGAACGATATAATGAGTCGATCCATGTCTGTGATCAACTCCTGAAGACAAAAGAACCAACACGCAATCATGATTAAGAGAGTTAAATCATGAGCATTATGAATAAAGGATAAAAGGAAAAATGATATTATTTAAAGTTTAATATTATCATTTACATGAAAAGGTACAATGGTTCAATATCAAAAGATGCAATGATTCAAACTCACACCAGTTGGAAGACTATATAAACAAGAAATAATGGTGAGAAGTAAAGTGTAGTTGAATTTGTTGAAGTATATATATTTATGTATAATGGATTGAATGAAGGTTCATTCTATCAGGTTGGTGCCTGTTTACAAGTTGAGTCTTGTATGAGGATTGTATTCCTCACATCTTAGTTGGATATGAGATCAACAAGATGGGACTTGTTATGAGGTTTGGATTCCTCATTTCTTAGTTGGATCTAAGAACTACAAGATGGGTCTTGTAACATAGAGTTGGGCATGGATGATTTTAGGGGCTAAATTTTTCTCATGGGCTATTTTTCCATGGTTTTTCAAAAAACAAGATTCGCTATTTTTAAAATGATTCGCCCAAATTCTATAGGATAAAATTATTTTACCTTAAAAATAGCCAAAATTTTATTAAAACTATATAAAATCCTTAGAAATTTGAATATTTTTACAAAAATATCGCCAAACATTTATAGTTGGCATATGAAGGATTAGTAAGATTCGCCAAGGTTTCTACATTTAAAAATAAATTTCCATCCTTAAAATCATCCCTGGAGTTGGGTGTCTCATAGTTGCTTGAAGTTGAAGATATTAAAAGATTGATCTTATGTATTCATTCAAGTTAAATAAATAAATAAAATATTTATTATTTTATATATTGGTTGAGAAATTGAATTAAATATATGTTGTTCATTTAAATTATGAAAAGTGGAAAATTTTCCAAAGTTTTGTGACACTGATTCACCCCCCCCCC
>JZKD02S2178657.1:338409-365693 GCA_000966675.3 Picea glauca | reverse complement strand
GACGCTCTCCTTACGCGTTAGCCATCCTGGCTATAGGCTTTGAACCATATGACCTTTAACGTGTGACCACAGTCTTATCTCTTATCGGGGTTCGGGGTTTCACGTGTTGAAATGACCCAAACCTCTTGTCAACCGACTCCCCGATTTCTCGATCCACAGATTTCTGATTTGACGTCACCAGGAAGCCCTTACTCCATAACCAAAATCAACGGTGTTGAGCAGTCGTTGAGATCAATGGCTCCAGATCTCCCTCGGGGTTTCGCAACTTCTAGTGTCAAAATTCTTTGGTCTTCGATTTCCCCGATCTCACTAATGTTGATCTCTCGATCACTTCGATCTCGACCACGCGTCCTCTAGGATGGATGGTTCTCGCTACTCCTCACTATTTCACAGTTCGCAACTTTCATATGCTTAAACATCTCATCATCAAGATCCCCGATTTCCCGATGACCCTAACACCGATGGATGACTCCTTGTCGGGACTTTCCCCGATGACACTAATGTCTTCCATGCGTCCTCTCTAATGAATGATCCCAATTCCTCTGGGGTTTCACAACTTGTGGTGTCCCAATTTTCTTGTCCTTAGGAACTCCGATTTCCTGATGTCGGATATCCCGATGTCTTCACCTCTCGTCGGGATATTCCTCCTCCTATTCATGAAGCTTAAACTCCATGCAACTCCTGGTTGATTCAACGAATGATGGGTGTTTACATGAGATCTGACGATGCTCAATCTCTGTATCTTGAACTCTGAACATAGCCATAACCCCACTCGCTCCTCTGATAGATCTAACAGTTGACGGGATTTCGGTAATCCTCCCAGCCGACTTCTGACCGTCGATTCCTTTCTTTAGCGAGCTTGAAAGCCTTATCCCTCCCGAGCTTCCACCAACCTCTAAATCTTCACGAAGACTCTTGCGCACAATCCTTGCGGCAATTCTCGACCAGTTCCTAGTGTTGAGTTATGTCGACTCTGCACACACCTGCAGTAGCAGTCCTTCAATACTTAGCTCAGATTCACTACTGAGACTCTCCTTAGCCTGTGCACTCCTTGCATGGCTCATACAACCCGATTTCACTTCTGGGTGATTGAGAACAAGAGTTAAACTATTTGCACCTTCTGTCAACGCACTCCTTGCGGACGAATTCAACTGCATTCCTTGCAGGAATCCTTGCTCAGATAGAGAAACAATTGAAACTCATTTCCTCTTACTTTAGATTTCAAACTCAAACCATGAAATCCATACACAACATATAAAATTAAATATATATATCAGGAAGAAAACATTCAAGAGAATAATATCAATACACAGAGAACAACACAAACCATGATTTGAATCAGTCTTTCTCTATTAATCCAAATATCAGTACATGGGTGTTTCCACACAACTCTCTGCTTCTCTTCTCTGCTCCAATGCTTCTAACTATTCCTGAATAATGTTACAATACATAGTGAGGGTATCTATATCTGTTTTCCCTCCACTCCTTCTAAACTGTCTAATCTAATATTAAATTCTACCTACTTACATTTACTACTATAAATGCCTCTGTCTACTTCAGACGAGAGCGGGGCACTCAAGGTCTAGTTACATTTTACCAAGGTGCCATCATTAAATGGTCTCCTTTATATTTGGCACATCAACCTCAAGGGAAAATTCAAAAACTTGCGCTGGATGTCTTCCAGTTGTCTTCCGCTTCTGCGTTGGCTCGCTTGACATGAGGGATGCTCCTGCATCATACTCCCTTTCTTGAAAATTTGCATGGGCTCCTATCCATGAGCTCCTTCACATTCTGTCCATGCTTCTGTATCATTGCTTCGTTCACCCAGCTGACATCTTCCACTAGATGGCCCTTCCATTTGACCAGATACTCATAGTATTTGTTGGTCTCTAGTTTTGACTATGTTTTTGCTTACATCATATCAAAAAGACCTCTATTTTCACACCCAGTACCACTCCCTTCTGGCCTTGCTATGACACATGTGACCCCTTTTTACAACTAAGTGGGCTATTCAAGGTATTCTTACGTTTCAAGTTATTTTTATGTATTTTGATACTTTAAATTAACATTGATACTAATGAGGTATGAGTTTAGGTACTATTTCTTTGAAACAACACTTACCAGTATCAGGTAACCAGCTTGCACCTAGTGGAGCCGAAGAAGCTGCTAAAGATCCACACGACATGGACAAAGTGGTAGACAGCGTGATTTACATGACAAATTGAGTCATCACTCATACGCTGATTCAAAGTGAGATTATAGAACTAAGATGTTAATACTTTATGATTCACATCTTCTTGGCACTTCGTGTCATAAAGATGTGGAGACCGTTTTAACTGTTTTTGAGTTATTTTCGGATCTGGGATCCGTTTGAATTAATACATTCTGTTTTAAACTATTTTTGAGGAGGATCTATAAAGACAGAGGATCGCTCCTAAGAAATGTTGGATTATGTTATGCTATGAGATACACATTTCTACTAATACAATTTACCTTTGTGTTATGTTACTTCGTTGTCATATGAATTGAGTTATTTTCTGAGTAAATGAAGCATGGAGAATGAACAGTGTTTGCATGGAATGATAGATGAGTAGCTTTGGTTTTCTTTTTGGCGATTGTACCTCTTGGTTGGGCCTGCCAACAGGTCCAAGTCACTACCTTTCTCTGTATTAGAGTTAGTTTATTTCAGTAGTTTAGAATTTACATGCATGTTAGCTTATTTGAGTTTGGGAATTAATTTGTTCAGGTTCTTGCTTAAACCATTCTTCCAACTGTATCGTTTCCAGCCTATCGATATATTCTACGTTGATGAATGTTGAAAGCATACTTGATTTCTATAGAACTTAAAACATGAACTAGATTTGCTCTAATTTCAGTTTTCAATTTGAACGTGAATTAAAAGGAATGCGAGTTTGAATTTACTCTATTTTGGTTAGGATAGCTAGGTTGCAATTGAAGTAGAGGAATCTTCCAGTACCAGTAGGGTAAATAGGATGTTTCTTTATTTTTCGGTGGATAGATTCAGACTTATTTTTGATGTTTAGATTAAAAGGATTTTAGGAAATAGAAGGTAGGATACATTGTTTTCTGTGTCATTAGTTTACTTTCTGTGACATACTCTGTTTCTGGTATAATTTGTTGTTACTTATTTTGATTGCTGAAGTAGTTTCATTTTGAAATAGACATCTTACTTCTAGAATTAATTCAAAGGTAGTTGTTAAAGATATTTCATTTCTGTTTAGAATTGAATGTTGTAGAATTTAAATGAGAATGCTTTTGTTTAAATTAGAATAAATGAAATAGATTAGAGATAACTTAGGCTTAGAGCACAGTAGACAATTAGGTTCCAGTCCTGCACATACAGTGTTTGTGTCTCAAAGTTTACCTTCCTGGGTTGACATTTTATGTAAGCTATTATAGAGATATAATTAGCCCAACATTTTGGCACCGTTGTCGGGGAGGCATTAAAATGGACTGGAGGTTAGATGTTGCCAGACCTTTAATAGGTAAGCAGATTTTCATTTTCTTTTCAATTAATGCAAGAGTGCAGTAGGAGTGTTTTAGTTTAATAATTTTACTATTTTAGTTTTGATTTCATAGTGATTATGTTTGAATGTAGGTTAGTTGCACCCATAACACTTAGTCTTAACTAGTTTCATTACTTTGGAGTCATCTACATTTCTTCAAAAAGGATTTAGATTAGTTTTAAAAATTTAAACTTTCAAGATCATTTTGTTACTGTAAGACCCCGGTTACTAACCCACCTGTGGAGCAGGACAGCTGAACCAGAACAAGTTTAGAGATGTTCAAAAACTTGTTGAGTAGAGAAGGGCTTATTACTACAAGGAGTTTTCATAATCCTTATCACAACATCAGATCCATATCTGAAGATGAATCCATCTTTCAAAGTGAGCAACAAATCAATAAGTGTCCTTAACCTGAAGACCTAGACCTGTTCATCTATGCTTCCTCATTTGATGAAGGAGCTCAAAAATTTTGGGAAGGAGCTGAGGAAGAAGAACACCTAGAACCTGAAATTGCAGAATTTCTTGCTTGCTTGAGACCAGAAGAAGAATATCAGCTTGGTTTGACAAGTCTAGCCAATCAAGGATTTATTCAAGTATGGACTGATACAGTTTGTCCATTCCAGCCTTTTACTTTTCAACAACTTTTGAAATCAAGATCATATGAGGAACTGGTTCTTTATATCTTGACTTTTGTTCATAAACACTGTATGGACAATCATAATTTAGAAGTCTTGATTCGGAGGTGGTTACACTAGAAGTATGCATACACTTGAAGGAACATTTTTACTTCCAGTAGAGTAGGATAGAATACGAAATAAAAAATAGGAATAAAAAAGTTAAGAGAAAAATAAGCTTTACTATGAAAACCAGCTTGTCTGGCGTAGTTTAGCAGGAATCTAGTTAGAAAACCAGGTTACTGGCTAGCTAGACTCCAAAATAAAGTTCGTTGATGCCTACTTCATTTTCTTCACAATTCATGTTCGGTGCTCAGCTGGATGATGGAAGATTCATCAAGGATTTCCTTCCAGCAAATTTTCAACCGATCGACTCCAAATCATTTTCTGGGTTTGAAACTCGAGACATTTTTAGATACCTTGGAGCCTGCATGCCTCAATGGTAGGTATCCTTGTCATTTTCCAAGGAAATACATCAATGTTTCTTGGCAAAATAATTCTACAGTTCATTCGACTTCAACAAATCTATTCATGATTGTTTGAATATATCTAGTGCCTTGATTCCCATTGACATCAAAGGTGGGACATCTCGCACTGGTTAACAACTTTCCTTATTGGTTGGTAATCCAGTGACTTCTACCTATGTTCGACATCAACAAAATCTATTCACATAGGTAGACCTGCACAAAAAGGAAGTATTTGGATGAAGACTTTGCAGTTTTGGTACTCATGGACAGTTTCATTAGTTTGTAGTTTTGAAGAACAGTCTATTCTTGTATTTTCTATAAGAAATCTAGTAACATTCAACACAGTGGACAGCCTATCAGAAGAGAAATCCTCAATCTTGTAGAAACACAATTTTTGGAGCAAAATAAGAATAGAAAATTGTGTTCTATTATAGAAATTTCATTCTGCCATAGTACCTACAACATCCAGCAGAACCCTGATAGTCCAAAATATTTCTGAAAAATTTGATCTTGAAGGGTAACATTGATCTAAGGACAAAACAAAATCCAGGTTCAGGGATAATCATCAGATAATTTGTTGTTATAAACAGGAAGTTTTTCTTCTCAGGAGGATATTATTGGTTCAAATTTCTCTGCAGATCTCAGATTGTTTCATCAGTACCAGTCAGTACCAGCACAGAATCCATCAGCTATGGTGGTCATCAGAAATACAAGTGCAGATCACAATTTTTGCTCCCTTCAGATACAGACTTGAACTCAAAATCTCTACAACAAGAAATGGTAACAAGGGGATAGGTAATCTAACTCAGGTACACTTAGTTCATGTTGGTTTAATGTATTTAAATTACATATTAATAGTTTTAACTAAGAATGCTTTGTTACCCCATAATGTTTTATTATATCCACACTCTGTACCTGATAAACCAATCCACATCGACATTTCATGTCACGAAGTTCACATGACTCATTTATGATAACACTCTGCACTCATGTACGACTACCATAATTTCCCTACACGCCATTGACCCCCACAACAATTCAAATGCTCTACTATGATTCTTCTCCCGGCTACCTCACACATCACACTCCATTTTCCTATTACCCTCATCTAAGTTTCATTGCTTACCTATAGACTGTTCCTGTGATAACAAGTGAAATCATGGTGGAAAATCGTCATGAACCAGAGACATATGCAGACTTAGAGGCCCTTCGGGAGTATCAAGCAACCAGAGACATCTTTCAGAAAGCGGGATGGGAGCCATTTTTTTAAAAATTCGATGGATATGATGACTCAATTACGCTTCAGTTTTCTCTGCGCTTTTAGGGTGGGTTCGCTAAAGTGGGTGAGCTAGAATTCGAGGTCACCGAAAAATTCATTTATGAGGCAATTCAACTACCCACCATTGGTCAGAGATGGACAAAGGGTCATCCTGTTGACAAGAAACTCTGCACGCAGCTTCTGAAACCACAGTACCGGAAGATACAATGGTCAGAGGGCACATCATGGTCATGGTTAGAACCAAAATGGGCTCAATTGCTGGCTATCCTCCAATGTTACCTTACTTGCAAAGGATGGTATACAATCGTATTTACCTACCATGCCTACCTCTTGCTGCATTTCAAAGGTAATCATCTGATGAACATACCCTACTTTCTATTGAAAAGTTTAAAGAAAATGGCAGAACAGGTTCGAAAGGCCAAAGATTTTCGAGGAATTTTATTTCATTTTGGTCTTGTAAAGATATTGATTAAGTCTGCGTTGTCCCAGAAATAATAAAATTGGGATATATTCGCTATAATAACCCTAGCCTCTGACAAGTCTAAAGATAAAAGTGTTAAGCCCGCTCCTCCACAAACAAAGCTAAACTCTAGGAAAAAGAGTTTTAAAACCCCGACCAAAATCTGTGATGACCTTGAGAATATACCAGATAGCACAATTGAAGCCAGTGCTGGAGACCCTAGTACAGAACATTCATTTGATACCCATGAGTCTGATGGAGTAGAAATGCATCAAGAAACTGTGAAGAACACTACTCCTACGGAGGCAAATGTTGAAACTCAGATTCCTGCCCCAGCTGCTATGAACATTATTGATGTGGAAGAACTGGCAGAGTTGACTAACAGACCTAGGAGAAACCCAAAACGAAAAGGTAAAAGCACATTGTCGGGTATGGATAGCTCTATGCCCAGTTACCCACCATAGGAGAAGTTAAAAAATAGGGATCATGAGGAGGCTCTAGAACCCTCTGAAATGACTTGGACTATGTCCCAATTAATTCAAAAAGCCTGTAAAGTGGATCGGCAAGCTACTACGCCCAAAGGAATTGAGCAGAACGAGCCAATTCGAGTACCAACAGATACCCCTGCTCGGATACATAGAGAGTTCACTCCTGAACCTAGCCCAGTTGATAATCCCGATCTAGTTGACACCTATGAACGAAGTCCAGATGAGTTCACTCCTGAACTCAGTCCAGACCATAATCCCGATCCAGTTGACACCCCTGCTCAAAGTCCAGATGAGTTCACTCATGCATCCAGTCCTCAAACACAGCCAGGACAAAATAAAACATTTGAAACCTACTGTGAAATTTCATCTAGTAAATCCTTGAGACCAATGATAGCCAGATTAGAAAGCAGGAATAATAGGTTGAAAGAGAAGCTACATGAGTACACCATATTGGATCGGCATATCAAAACAGAAAATGAACTCATGAAAGTCAGGGTAACTCATCTCTTGTCCAAAATTGAAAGATTAAAACAGAAGAATAAGGGTCTTTTCCAAAGGAAYAGGAAACTACAGAAGACTGCCAGAAAGCATATTATCATCAACCGAGTCCTCAAGAAAGAAATCAGAAATATGAAGAAACATGAGAGGTTACAAATGTTGGTTGCAGCTGCTGCAACGCTCTGATTGGTATCAGTCTTTGACTATTTTTTGTTGCCTGAGGATAGGCAAAGACTTCGTTTTGGGGGCATGTTGGTCTCCAGTTTTGACTATGTTTTTACTTACATCATATCAAAAAGACCTCTATTTTCACACCCAGTACCACTCCCTTCTGGCCTTGTTATGACACATGTGACCCCTTTTTACAACTAAGTGGGTTATTCAAGGTATTCTTACGTTTCAAGTTATTTTTATGTATTTTGATACTTTAAATTAATGTTGATACTAATGAGGTATGAGTTTAGGTACTATTTCTTTGAAGCAGCACTTACCAGTACCAGGTACCAGCTTGCACCTAGTGGAGCCGAAGAAGCTGCTAAAGATCCGCACGACATGGCCAGAGTGGTAGACAACACGATTTACATGACAAATTGAGTCGTCACTCATACGCTGATTCAAAGCAAGATTATAGAACTAAGCTGTTAATACTTTATGATTCACATCTTCTTAGCACTTCGTGTCATAAAGATGTGGAGACTGTTTTAACTATTTTTGAGTTATTTTCGGATCTGGGATCCGTTTGAATTAATACATTTTGTTTTAAACTATTTCTGAGGAGGATCTATAAAGATAGAGGATCGCTCCTAAGAAATGTTGGATTATGTTATGCTATCAGATACACATTTCTACTAATACAATTTACCTTTGCATTATGTTACTTCGTTGTCATATGAATTGAGTTATTTTCTGAGTAAATGAAGCATGGAGAATGAACAGTGTTTGCATGGAATGATAGATGAGTAGCTTTGGTTTTCTTTGTGGCGATTGTACCTCTTGGTTGGGCCCTCCAACAGGTTGAAGTTGCTACCTTTCTCTGTATTAGAGTTAGTTTATTTCAGTAGTTTAGAATTTATATGCATGTTAGCTTATTTGAGTTTGGGAATTAATTTGTTCAGGTTCTTGCTTAAACCATTCTTCCAACTGTATCATTTCCAGCATATTGATATATTCTACGTTGATGAATGTTGAAAGCATACTTGATTTCTATAGAACTTAAAACATGAACTAGATTTTCTCTACTTTCAGTTTTCAATTTGAACGTGAATTAAAAGGAATGCGAGTTTGAATTTACTCTGTTTTGGTTAGGATAGCTAGGTTGCAATTGAATTAGAGGAAGCTTCCAGTACCAGTAGGGTAAATAGGATATTTCTTTATTTTTCTGTGGATAGATTCAGACTTATTTTTGATGTTTAGATTAAAAGGATTTTAGGAAATAGAAGGTAGGATACATTGTTTTCTGTGACATACTTTGTTTCTGGTATAATTTGTTGTTACTTAGTTTGATTGCTGAAGTAGTTTCATTTTGAAATAGACATCTTACTTCTAGAATTAATTCAAAGGTAGTTGTTAAATATATTTCATTTCTGTTTAGAATTGAATGCTGTAGAATTTAAATGAGAATTCTTTAGTTAGAATGCTTTTTTTTAAATTAGAATAAATGAAATAGATTAGAGATAACTTAGGCTTAGAGCAGAGTAGAAAATTAGGTTCCAGTCCTGCACATACAGTGTTTGTGTCTCAAAGTTTACCTCCCTAGGTTGACATTTTATGTAAGCTATTATAGAGATATAATTAGCCGAACAGTATTCTTTCCTTCTGGTCTTCTTATTGACTCTCTTGTCCAGTATCTGTTCCATCTGTGGCTTCTCTGAAACTGGCATCTTCTTCTGCCACTAAACCTCTGCTTGTTCACCATTTGTTCCTGCTTCCTTAGCTTTGTATGGGTATAAATCTGCGACATTGAATATTGGAGAAATTTTGATCCCATCCAGTAATTCAATCTCATAAGCATTCTGTCCCATTTTCTTCGAGACCTTGCATGGTCTAATTTTCTCCATCTTCAATTTATTGTATGTTCCTCTCGGAAACCTTTCTCTTCTCAAATGTGCCAGAACTAATTCACCAACTTCAAACTGAAGTTGTCTTCTATGCTAATCTGCTCTCCACTTATACTCCTGACTTGAATTCTGCAATCGCTCCTTCACTCGGCTGGAAAGTTTCTTCATAGCCTCTATGAATTCTTCTGCACTAGCACTCCTAGTAGCAGTCTGTTCTGAATCTCTCAATTCAGAAACTTCTCTCGCCTATATGCCATATACAATCTAAAATGGACTTTTTCCTGTGCTCCTGTTCACTGAGTCATTATAAGAAAACTCTGCCTACGTCAGTACATTGTCCCAACTGCTATGGTGCTCTTCCACCAAGCTTCTCAACAAGTCACCCAGACTTTTGTTCACTACTTCTGTTTGTCCATCCATCTGAGGATGATAAGCAGAACTAAACATCAATTTAGTCCCCAACTTCTTCCATAATGTCCTCCAAAAGTGCCCTAAGAACTTTGTATCTCTGTCTGAAACTATACTTCTTGGTAAGCCGTGAAGTTGAACGACTTCTTTGAAAAACAGATTCGCGATGTGCGTCGCATCACTAGTTTTCTGACATGGGATAAAATGTGCCATCTTGGAAAACTTATCCACCACCACAAAGATCGAATCAAATCCTCTTTGTGTCCTTGGCAATCCCAATATGAAATCCATGCTAATCTCATCCCACGACTTCTCAGGTATGGGCAATGGTTGATAAAAACCCGCATTCTGGTTCCTTCCATTTGAATGCTGGAAAATCCTGCATCTCTCTACAAACTGCTTGTCCTCTGACCACATCCCTGGCCAAAAGTATGACTCGCTCATCTTTTCAAATGTCTTTTCATGACCGAAGTGTCCAGCCAATCCTCCACTGTGTTTCTCCTTTAATAGATTCTCCCTCACGGAGCAATTTGGAATACACAACTGATTTCCTCTGAACAATAATCCATCTTGGATCATATAGTCTGTTCAAGTGTTTTTGTCTCTGAGAACTGGATTCTCAGCTACTTCATACACTTCCTTAAAATCTTGGTCATCCGCATACATGTCTCTGAGATCATCAAAGCCTAACATCTTGACTTTGAACTCCTGCAAATGCAAACACTTCCTGCTCAAAGCATCAACCACTTTGTTAGCAGTACCAAAAATATGCTTTATTACAAAAGTGAAATTTTGCATGTATTCAACCCATTTAACATGCCTCTGATTCAACTTTTTCTGTTGACTCACAAACTGTAATGCATGGTTATCACTATATAAAACAAATTCCTTTGGAATCAAATAGTGCCTCCATTTCTTCAATGCCTGGATGATGGCATAGAATTCCTTATCATACATGGAATACTTTTCCTTTACCTCATTTAGCTTCTCGCTGAAATATGCAATTGGTCTGTCCTCCTGACTCAAGACCACTCCTATGGCAAACCCACTTGCATCACATTTTACCTGAAATGTCTTTTGAAAATCTGGCCACACCAGAATTGGTTGTTCCGTAATCTTCCGTTTCAACAAATTGAAACTTTTCTCCGCCTCTTCAGTCCAGTGAAAAGATTTATGTATTTTCTTCACAGTGTCCATCATTGCTGCACTAATCCCACTGAAATTCCTGATGAATTTTCGGTAGAAACTATGAAAACCGTGAAAACTTCTCACCTCAAAAATGTTTCTCGGTGATGGCCAATTCTTGATTACCTCCACCTTATCTGGATCCATCCTCAACTCATTTGCAGATATAACAAAACCCAGATAAATGAGCTCTGTCTTCATGAATGAGGACTTCTTCATCTTAATCAACAACTTCTCCTGCTGTAGTTTCTTCATCACAATGGCTAAATGCTTCAGATGTTCAGCCTTCGTCTTGTTCAAAACCAATATGTCATCCAGATACACAATGAAAAATTTCCCTATGAACTCCTTCAGGACTTCATTCCTCAACCTCATAAATGTACTCGGTGCATTCGTCAAGCCAAACGGCATGACAAGCCATTCATACAAACCTTCGTTGGTTTTGAAGGCCGTATTCCACTCATTGCCTTCCCTCATATGAATCTGATGATATCCACTCTTCAGATCAATCTTTGAAAAAAAAAATTCTCCACTTAAGCAATCCATCAGATCATCCATCCTCGGCAATGGAAATCTATACCTGATAGTTATCTTGTTAATCGCCCTTGAATCAGTGCACATCCTCTAGCCTCCGTCTTTCTTTGGACTGAGTACTGTCGGAACAACACACGAACTCAAGCTTTCCCTGACCAAAACTTTGTCCAACAACTCCCGGACCTATCTTTTAACCTCCTCATTCTCCTATGGCATCAATCTGTACGCGGCTTTGTTTGGAAAACTGGTTCCTAGTATGAGGTCTATCTGATGACTCACACTCCTCATTGGTGGCAACGAACGAGGTAATTCGTCCACTACAATATCATTGAACTCTTCCAGTAGCTCATGAACTTCTTCTGGCAAATCGTCCACTCTTGTGCTAGTCAAAACAATTCTTTGTTTTCTGACCACAAAGAATTATGGATCCTCCTTCTTCTTAACTTCTGTAAGAAGTTCCTTCCTACTCATGAGAAGTACTATGTTGCTTACTTCCGGCTTCACCTCTTTATCCTCAATTGGATGCAACATATGGGTTCTCCCATTCTTCTCTAGGGTGTATGTGTTCATCCTCCCATCATGAACCACATTTCTATCATATTTCCATGGTCTACCCAACAATAGATGACAAACATCCATAGGAATAACATCACACAAGATCTTATCATTATATCCTCCTATCTTGATGTCAACTAAGCACTGTTTAGTGACATTTACCTGATGCCCCTTCTGTAGGAATAACATCACAAAAATTGTATGGACTCGGGTGATCAGTCATCTCCAGCTCCAGCTTTTCTACCATCTTGGTTGAAACGATATTATCTGTGATTCCACAGTCCACAATGACCTTGCACACTCTATCCTTGGTCTTGCAAGCAGTCCTAAAAAGACTGTTCCTCTGTGTTGAATTCTCCACCTTATTCTATGGCATCAAAAGAACCTTCTTCATCACCACTTAACGCAGGCGCACCCTCGGGCACGTCTGCTCATAGGACCTTTTTTCCTTTCCTGGACCAAAGAACTCAAAGGTTCCCTATTTTCCTATCGAAAAATATTCCACCCACAGAAACCTCTTCAGGGACTCCCCTCCTTCTTTCGAGGTTCCTTCTATCGGGATCTTGACACCCGAGATGTTCTAACAACTTGGATTACCGATCCCGGATACACTCCTTTGTTTCTTTAGTCCCACCTGTCTAAGCCTTTAGTCGACACGACCGGCTCCTATAAGACCGTCGTCTTATGTCCCTTTTCGTCGGGGTTTCTGTCTTCAACAATCCCAACTCGCTTAAATGCTCGTTAGCCTTCTAGGCTAAGATTTTGGTTCACATGACCTCCTCTATATGACCACGGTCATAACTCCCATCGGGGCTACGGGGTTTCTAATGTCAAAACTCACTCACTTCCAAGACTCGCGATCCTTCGAATCCCGACGCACTCCTTACGCGTTAGCCTTCCTGGCTATAGGATTTGAACCATATGACCATTAAATTGTGACCACGGTCTTATCTCTTATCGGGGTTTAGGGTTTCACGTGTTGAAATGAACCAAACGTCTTGTCAACAGAATCCCCAATTTCCTGATGCACATATTCCTGATTTGACGTCACTAGGAAGCCCTTCCTCCGTAACCAAAATCAATGGCGGTGAGCAATCACTGAGATCAACGGCTCCAGATCTCCCTCGGGGTTTCGTGACTTCTAGTGTCGAAATTCTTTGGTCTTCGATTTCCCCGATCTCACTAATGTCGAACCCCCAATCACTTCGATCTCGACCACACGTCCTCTAGGATGGATGGTTCTCGCTGCTCCTCACTATTTCACGGTTCGCAACTTTTAGATGCTTAAACATCTTGTCATCAGGATCCCCAATTTCCTGATGACCCTAACATCGATGGATGACTCCTTGTTGCGAATTTCCCTGATGACACCGGTGTCTTCCACGCATCCTCTCTAATGAACGGTCCCGATTCCTCCGAGGTTTTGCGACTTGTGGTGTCCTGAGTTTCTTGTCCTCAGGAACTCCGATTTCCCGATGCCGGATATCCCGATGTCTTTGCCTCTCGTCGGGATCTTCCTCCTCCTATTCATGAAGCTTAACCTCCATGCAACTCCTGGTTGATTCAACGGCTGATGGGTGTTTACATGAGATCTGACGATTCTCAATCTCTAGAGCTTGAACTCCAAACACAGCCGTAACCCCACTCGATCCTCTGACAAATCTAATGGCTAACGGGATTTCGGTAATCCTCCCAGCCGACTTTTGATCGTCAATTCCTTTCTTTAGTGAGCTTGAAATCCTTATCCCTCTTGAGCTTCCACCAACCTCTAAATCGTCACGAAGACTCTTGTGCACAATCCTTGCGGAAATTCCCGACCACTTCCTAGTGTTGAGTTCTCTCGACTCTGCGCACACCTGCAGCAGTAGTCCTTCAATACTTAGATCAAATTCACTACTGAGACTCTCCTTAGCCTGCGCACTCCTTGCACAGCTCGTAAAAACCGATTTCACTTCTTGGTGATTGAGAACAAGAGTTAAACTATCTGAACCTTCTGTCAATGCACTCCTTGCAGACGACTTCAACTGCACTCCTTGCAGGAATCCTTGCTCAGATAGAGAAACAATTGAAACTCATTTCCTCTTCCTTTAGATTTCAAACTCAAACCATGAAATCCATACACAACATATAAAAGTAAATATATATATCAGGAAGAAAACATTCAAGATCATAATATCAATACATAGAGAACAACACAAACCATGATTTGAATCAATCTTTCTCTATTAATCCAAATTTTAATACATGGGTGTTTCCACACAACTCTCTGCTTCTCTTCTCTGCTCCAATGCTTCTAACTATTCTTGAATAATGTTACAATACACAGTGAGGGTGTCTATATCCGTTTTCCCTCCACTCCTTCTAAACTGTCTAATCTAATATTAAATTCTACCTACTTACATTTACTATTATAAATGCCTCTGTCTACTTCAGACGAGAGTGGGGCGCTCAAGGTTTGGTTACATTTTACCAAGGCACCTTCATTAAATGGTCTCGTTTATATTTGGCGCATCAACTTCAAGGGAAAATTCAAAAACTTGCATTGGACGTCTTCCAGCTGTCTTCCGCTTCCGCGCTGGCTCGCTTGATGTGAGGGATGCTCCTGCATCAAAATCACAAAACTATGCAAAATGTTCCTTAATTTTTTGTGCATCTCCCAAGGGAATTTCTATGCACATATGTGCAGGTCAACATTGTCAAATTGACACATATTGCACGGTGTGCTTGACTGGTGTCGATTAAACTCCAGAAAAGGAAGAAATGATGCATTTATGATATTGGTCAAGCTTCACATGCTTCTAGCTCAAGTATTCCCCAAGAAGCCACCCAATCCATGTATAAAAGTCTATCTTTGGGACCATGCAAGGACTAGGGAGGTACCTACATGAGGACTCCCATTCACACTATGAACTAGTTTTCTAAAAAATTGTATGGAACCTATAAATAAAATTTTTGGGTATGCACCAAATGGAGAAAACATTATGCATTGTTATGTTTCTAGAATACCTCTTGACAATCCATATTTCTCTTAGAATCCTTCTAGTATTCATATAAAGGGCCAATCCTTCTCACCTCTTGAGAGGATTGGTAGGCAGTTCTTCACCATTGTTACATCATTGTAGAAGAGTTGGAGCTCTATATTGGATACCTCAAGGGACCTCCTAAGGAGGAAGAGGGGACTCATAAGTCCTTGTATTTTTATATGATGTTATCAATCAAAATCCTTTCCATTGGTAACAATTTCTTGTCCTTATTTTTAACTTTTATTTGTATCTCATGCATGCTTTGTGTTGTTATATTTTTCTTTTTATTTTATTTCTTATTTACTTCATCGTTGGTACACTAATCAAATAATGTTTGATTTTTCTAATTTGTTGGTATAACAAGGTAGTTAATAAGTTGGTTTGTTGTCCACACAAGTCGAAAAATTGACCCAATAGCATGTCAAGCACCTTCTTTCGGGAATGTTTTATTAGTGGCTTGAAGGATGACATTCAAGTCCAGAGTCACCCTCAGACTTGGTTGGAAGCTACTCAATGTTCCAAGGAAGCACAACAATTATTCTCTTCCAAAAAAAAAAACCATCCCTTATTCCTTGCCCTCAACCCACCAATCCATTCCCTCCTCCCATCCCTCTCAAGATATAGAAATTAACTCAGGTCAAAATGGTTGAGCACCAACTTAAGTGTTTTTTCTATAATTGCGATGAAAAATATTTTCCAGTTCACAAGTATAAGGAACAAAAGATTTTTATGCCATTTTTTAGAATGTTGATTTTCCCCATGTTGAAGAGATACCCCAAGCATATGATCCTACCTCACCCTATGATCCACCAGAGGTTTAATCGCTTATTTCACTGAATTCCCTCACTATTTTTTCTACACCCCAAACCCTCATGTTAATTGGCTACATTAAGCATGAGAAATGCATCATCCGCGTTGATAGTGGTAGCACCCATAATTTTATTCATCGCCACATTTCTCAAGATACCATGTGTTACATATTTGTAGTAAACAACTTTCAAATCATGATTGAAAATGAAGGCTCAATGAAATGTGGGGGGAATTGTGAAAATGTGGACATACAAATTGATCAGTACCACCTGAAAACTCATATGTTTTCTATTAATATGGGTTGTTGCGACATTGTGCTAGGTTTTGAATGGTTATGCACACTAGGGCCCATCACCATGGATTTTAAAGACTTAACCATGCAATTCCAATAGGAGGAATGGTAGTATAAGTTCCAAGGCATCACGAAAGGCTCCCCTGAGATCATTAGCTCCCACTAAATGGAAAAGCTACTAAAAAAAGGTCATTATCCAATTATTTCCCAACTCTTCTCCATTCAAGTAGTTGATACCCCATCCCCTACTGTGCATCCTAACCTCCAATCACTTCTATCCTAACACCAATATGTTTTTAACAATCCCCAAGTAATTTTCCCTTCCCGCAGCACCCATGATCATTCCAATTGCATGGTCCTTAACATTCTTCCTTCCAATCTTCAACCTTATCGTCATCCCTTTTCCAAAAAAACAAAAATTGAGAAAATTGTCCAGGAATTACTAGAGGTGAGTGTTATATGTTCCAGTACCAACCCTTATTAATATCATGTAGTCATGGTGCTATAGTGGGAAAACCCCCCTACGAACTACACTAGGTTTCTAAAGTGCAGTTAGAGCTAACCGTCTAAAGTCTCCCACTCTTAACCACTATCTTGACAATGCCCCACATTCATATATAAAGTACAAAGTAAAGGGATCCAGTAGTCTTACCTTGAACTTTGCATCCAATGTCGATCCCAATGCATTTAGTCGCTCCTCGACTGCAAATATCCTCCCAAGGATGACCTGCATTCACCAAAAGACAAACAAGAAACTGTGAACAAGAATTCTATATATGGATTAATGGGTTAGATGTCATAAAAAAATATAAATTAATCATACAGATTAAACACATCATATGGCGGGACAAAAAAATTACTACTTTATATTAATCTCATAATGTCACTCACAAAACAAGATCGACAATTGCTCCTCGAACCCGGTCCTGGGATCCTCTTCAGCAAGCTCCAACTACTTCCACTTATCCTTCTTCTCTAACACTTCTCTCTAGAGAATAGGCATAGGTTTATGGATGAGGAAAAAGGGCAAGAATGGGAAATTCTGGCTCAAACTCACAATGTGGCTGCAAATTCTTGGGGCAAGGGAGGATTAAGAAATGGGCATAGTTTCACTGCTTTCATGCTTCTCCCTAGAATGGGACACCAACGCCTTCTTATATATGCCAAAAATATATTTATTCGGTTGGGTGACAGGCTATGGGCAGTCAATTGGTTAGGAAACTACCCAAAAGCCCATATTCCCTTGCAACTTTTTATTTTTTGCAACTTTTGCGAGTATACGCGGGATGTAATGGTGTAACTAGCATACATACAATGGCAGTAATGGTGTATCTAGTGTACATAGGTAGGTAGTAGTGGTGGATGGAGTGTACATATTGAAAATTTTGGTTTTTAAGAAGAGCTTGTTAGTATTGGCTTGGAAAAAATAGTAAGTAAGATGGCTTGCTGCTAGGTATGCATGTCTGGTGAAAATTAGGGTTATAATAGATGCCCCCTAATGTGTGAGGTCAGAACACCATATGATGGCCGAAATAAATTAAAAATCTTTACCAACGTATGAAGCGAGTGAGCCCGGGACCAGAGTTCGAGAGGTGCCATCTGCAAAATAAAATTGTCTCACCGAGGCGAGCATACCCATGCTTAGGATGAAATAAATCATGGCTGCCAATCAAATACACTGCAGATCCATGTCATATAACTATATAAAGTGTATCTGCGAATAGTACACAACAGATCTACATCTCAAAATCAAAATATATACATGAATGGTATCCATATTCAAGAAGCTAACGATGCCTGATGGATGGAGATGAGGTCTTCAGAGCTTGAGCAACAACTTCAAGATATTCTAAACTCAGGTAGGAGTGTGATGTGAGTGTACATATTCACTACCCATAGGTCTTCGATGGTTCATCGGGGAATAAACAAGATGATCTTGGTGATCAGGGAAAGAACTTCATTTATTTTTAACAAAGACTTGGATTGGACATTCGGGATGGTCGCGCATGAGGACAAGAGACAAAATGTAGAAAGGCTGACTCAAGTTGGGTAAAACTTCCCTTGGACAATAGCATGATGAATGATGAGACTCAAGTAGCATGGTACTAACATAAGTTCACGATGCAGGAGGCAACACAACTTCTCCATATGTTTGGAAGAATAACCAAATAGAGGAGGGCGTATCTCTATGTTACAATAAGAGCTTCCTAAGGTCATATTAAATCCTAGAGCTTGATGAAAAAATGGAAGGATGTGCTTTTTCCAAGGGTGACTCATTATGCTGCCATAAAAAGAAAATACTTTTCCCATCCTCTTTTTGTGGTATATTTGATTTTTTTGTCTTTTCAATATTTTGAAATATCGAAAAAGAAAAAAAGAATGTTACGTTACAAAGGAAGAATGAGTGTCACAAACATACTAGTTCCAAGCACAAGGAACACACTGATGCTCAAAGCAAGGAAACATGTGTAGGAAAAGAACACTCGAGAAAATTCCTCCATGGGTCAAGGTGTCAAGACACAGAGGAAAAGCGCTGCAAGGCTTGTGCATAAGGCATGCTTAAAAGGTTCAGTCGATAGCCACATGGATCCAGCATTAGGCCAAAGACGCAAGAATGCAAATGCGATTAATAGGACACAATGATAACGTCCTTCATTGTAATTTTAAATAAACCCAGAGAAGGTAAGCTCTATGGTTTTTCATTTTTAGAGAGTTTGAAAAAGCGCAAAATAAGACTCCATTGGGGTACCTTTTTTGAACATAGTCTAGTCGGTTCAAAAATGAGATAAATTAGCACCAAAAAGACATATATTCAAAACCGTTTTAACGAGTGTACCAAATACAAGATAACTCGACAATCTTTTCAATTTTAAGGAGTCTGAATAGAGCTTAATTATGGACTCGCTACCTTTTTCTAGATTTAGTCTCCTTAACCCGAAAAACATGAAATTTACTAAGGAGAATTCTCCTGACAAGACGAATATCCCAAGGTGTACTTTTTTCCTCCTTAATCTACAGGCCGAAAAAAGGGGTAAACTCATGCCAGTAGATGTTTTTCTGAACCAATTAACGAGTGTGAAAAAACAAGGTCACTCGACGAAATTTTCAATTTTAAGGAGCCTAAAAAGAGCTTAACTATGGAATCTATAATGGATGTTTTTCTAGATCGGTTTAACAAGTGTGAAGAAACAAGCTCACTCGGTGATCTTTTTCCTTTTAGGGAGTCTAAAAAGAGCTTAACTATGGACTCTGTGGGGGTTCCTTTTTCATAAATTTAGTCCCCCAGGCCCGAAAAAGGGTTAAACTTGTGCCTGAGAATACTCTTCTAGTGAACTGAAGTTCCTAGAGTATACCTTTATTCATACAATTGACCATCCGGACCGAAAAAGGGATAAACTACCACCAAAAAGACATGCCTTCAAATTTTAGTTTGGCGAGCATGAAGGGAAACAAGATCGCTCAGAAATCTTTTCATGTTTATAGAGTCTGAAAAGGGATTAAAAGAATACTTGCAGGGGCTATGAATCATGTATGAAACAGGTTCAAATAGATCCCACTACTAGGCTCAGACCAAGAGTCTCTTCAATATTCAACTTGGAAATTCTCCCAAAAGGGAAGAAAACAAAAACCATGGTGTAAGTCCTCCCACGATATAGAAACCGTAGTCATGGCTTCAAGGATAGCCTCATCTGAAGGAAATTCAAAATCCAATAAATCACACAAACGAGGGTCGACAATCCCAAAGGGTGAAGTAAATTGACCATATTCCATATGACGATGGAGGCTCTGGCCAGGACTGGCAGAATCTATTAGTGAATAATCACAAGCACGAGGGCTTGATGATATACAAACAATGAGATCGGACTCATAAGGAAACTCAAGATCACTTGGACCAAGAGGGGGAAGCAAGGTCTCCCATTCCCCCATTGGATAAACAAATGGATCAATTGTTGAGACCAAGTCTCGAGAAGGAAAACATGATTTCACAAGTTCCTTCTTAGAAGAAATTGAACACCAAGGATAAGATGCCACATAATTAACCTGTGGCGGGGTAGATTCTACACGAACACTAGGAACATGTAAAGGGGTAGTCTGAAATAATGTTGAATTAGGATGGTGATTATCATATGCCAACTAGTCAATAGTGACAATGCTTCCATAGTGACCAAAATGTATCACCCAGAAGAGTGTAGACACCACAGCATTCATAGCAGATACATAATCACACCCGAGAAGTATATTAAAATCTAACAAGCCTTGCACCACTATAACATCAACAAGGACAATCTTCCCACCTAGCGAGATAGGAAATTGAGGAAGAACCCCCAAATATTCACTAGGACATCTGTCAAAATCCAACAGGTCATGCGAAGCAGACACAAGCTTGGGAGATCCCAAGACTTTCCAAATCGAGGAGGATAAAATACTTGCAAAGGTTCTTTCATCCACAATACATCAATAAATGTTTGTTGAATTAAATTCAACCCTTATTTGAAAAGGTGCAAAAGAAGGAAGACGAGGCTCAACAAGATCATTCCAATCAAAGAAAATCATCCTAGGTCTTAGAGGGGATGTGCTCAAAACAAGAGGAATACCCCCTTGTTCTAAAGGTACTGAACTAGAAATGTTAAAAACATAGTCGGTAGACACATCACTCTCCAAGAGAAGAGTGGGATCAACGAAGATTGAAATGGCGTGACCACTTTGGTAGACTCAACACGCTCCAAAAGAAAATTGGGATCAGTCAAAGACTATATTAGCGTGACTACTTTTGCAACCAATGGATGAATAGGCTGCAAGACTACATGTTCTAAAGGCACCTCACCCCCCAAATGAGGAGTGGGATTATCTGATGACTACATTGGCATGACCACTTTCTCAACCAATGGTTGAATAGGCTAAGAAACTACATGGTATAAAGGCACCTCACCCCCCAAAAGAGGAGTGGGATGAGCCAATGACTACATCGGCATGACCACTTTCTCAACCAATGGTTGAATAGGCTGAGATACTACATGGTCTAAAGGTACCTCACCCTCCAAAAGAGGAGTGGGATCAACCGATGACTACATATGCATGACCCATTTCTCAACCAATGGCTGAATAGGGTAAGAGACTACATGGTCTAAAGCCACCTCACCCCCCAAAAGAGGAGTGGGATCAGCCGATGACTGCATCGTCATGAACACTTTCTCAACTAATGGTTGAATAGACTGTGAGGAAACCTGAGAAGCCTCAAAATCATAAAAGCTTGCAGACAGGGACCACAATCTTTGTACCTCTAGAATGTCAAAGCACATATGAGTAAGGTGATCTCACTTTCAAAGATTACAAGGGAACTTAGGCTTACATCCTATCCATCTAGGTTTCTTAATAGAATCAATGACCCAAGCATGACTAGCAGTAGCTAGTTGCACATCTCCAACATGACTTGCAAAGGTTGTCAATGGGTTAATAACATGACTCACAGAGGCTACAGACCTATTTCTAGTATGACTAGAAGTGACTTGACTTTTACTCCCAACATGACTTGCATAGGTTGGGTGCTTGCCCCCAGCATGACTTGTAGAGGCTGGGTGATTTCCCCCGGCATGACTTGCAGAGGTTGGGTTCCGGTATTCAAAATGAATTGCATAGTTTGATGACCTATCTCCAACATGACTCACAGAGGCTGGTGATTTATTCTTCCTATTCTTCCTCTTTCTATTTCGTTTAGACTTTTGGTTACTAGTAATTGTAATTTCACCAAAGGTGGGAGGAGGAGGAGAAGAATTTGCTGACGAAGGAACATCAACATGGTGCCCATGACATAAAGTGCTTAACTAATAATCTTCAAGATAATTTGGGACATTTGGAATGGTTCCCAACCAAACCATTGGTCCCACATTCAACCCAGGAATGTACAAAGTGGCCATCAAAGGGACACCAACGTTTTCAAAGAAAGGAAACGCACAAGAATCCCCTTGTGAAGGGGTTCCTTGGTTGGTATCAATGGGAAATTTAGCCATGAAGATATTATGCATAGGTTCTCCCCTTACGGGATTGTTCAAGTCTGTAAAAGTCTCAGACACTGACTCTGAAGAACCAGTGTTATCAAAACAACACCTATATGGAGTCGGCTCCACATTTCTAAGAGGAAGACCAAAAATTCCTCATGACTGATGGAGCAGGTAGTCTACCACCCTAGTTAGATACCCAAGGCAATGACTGACTAAATTACTATGGAAAACTAGGGAGCACAAAGAACACATTAGAAAAAATCCTAAAGGAAAATCAAGAAGACCACTATCTAGTAGAAAGAATAGTTACGCCATCCAACACTAGAGAAACTTACCAGTGCAAGTGAAAATCAAACACGGAAGAACCCTCCGGGTATACTCTGCAAAGCATGACCCGACGTCTTCCCTAGGTACTATGATATACCCCTGCAGTCACCTATGTAAGTCCCTGAAACCAAAGGCAACTAGGTTTCCAGCTCATGAACGACTACCAGGTGGGTATAGTCGCCAGTCAGGTGGACCGCAATGAGTAGGGTATAAATCCCAAAACCTATCAAGGGCATCAAAATCAAGTGATCAAAAAGTCGACTGAGGACCTCGAATGAATATGAGACCCATGAAGCTCCGTGGAAAATGCGATCAACGTAATCCCAATATAAGTCCTCTATATGCATTCCTATGCTATAATTGGTCTGGCTTTGGAGGGGTTATCTTTGCTACCTTTCCGCATGCTACCTCATGTTTATCCCCTATGTCAGAGGGAGGTCTTGGATAGTTTCCATGTTATTGGAATTTTTCACTCCATAGCACAGACTCCTATGTTTGTTTTATAGCCTTGAAGAGTTTTCTCTCCAACTTAAATCAAGGCTCTAGCCTAATATAGTTAATGGACCCTACAAACACAAAGTCTGATTAATTTTAATTAAGCGTTAATTTTAAGTGGTGTATGTTAGGTCAAAGGAATGGAAATGAAACTGATAGTGTTTGTTAAGAGACGAAAGAGAAGAACAAATGATGGAAACAAAATTAGTTCTTCTTCAATAAACAAAGATTTGCAAATTGAACACTCTTTAACTAACTTTTCTCTCTAAGATATTTTAAAATAAAAAATCAAAACTGAATTTCACTCGACTTCGAGCTACTTAAATTCCTAATTATTCAATAAAGAAATTAAGAAAACACTCTTCTTCCCGAAAAAATAGCTAACCTAACTACTTAACCAAACAAGAAATTGAAAACTTCTTCTTTTTTTATATGCTCCAAAATAAGAAACTGAAAATGAATTCTTTTATTTTCTTCTAAAGCAAGTAAAAAGGGAAAAGAGAAGAAAAGACAAGACCAAAAACCAACTTTTGTTCTACTGTGTCTCGCAGAGAGTTACCGACAATACTAAACAAGTTAATTAGAAAAAACTCACAAAACGTGTCTCAAACCCTAATCAAGAAAACAAGAAATCTTGATAAAGAAAAATCTAATTGCTATCAGACCTAGGCCAAAGACTGTATGGAATAGAGACTAGGGATAAATCAAGAAAACCCCTGAGAAAAATGGCTTCATGGGGAAGAGCATGACTGCCTCTTCTTTAAAAATATTTTCCTGATACTTGCACACAACTGATACTTCAGCAGCCTGCGTATGTACATGGGTTGTCCAAATATAGGGCGTGTATGTACGCGTGCAGACCCATTGCAGTCCACGTACACCTCTGTGACTTCTCTAAAAATAAAAATGTTAATAGTCAAACATAAGCAGGGACTACTAGTATGGAAGACCAAAATCCCTTAAAGACACTGAAACTAACTGAAACTCAAAAAATAGTAAATAAATCAATTAAAAATACCCAAAAATGGAAATCCCCTAAAAACCCTATAGGTTCCCCAGTATGGTTGTCAATTCTGCTATAGTGGTAAAACCCCCCTACAGACTACACTAGGGTTCTGAAGTGTAGGAAGAGATAACCATCTAAAGTCTCCTACTCTTAACCACTATCCCAACAACACCCCACATTAATATATAAAGTACAAAGTATAGGGATCTGATAGTCTTACCTTGAACTCCGCATTCAATGTCGATCCCAATGTGTTTGGTCACTCCTCGACTACAAATATCCTCCCAAGGCGGACCTTCATTCACCAAAAGACAAACAAGAAACTTCAAGAAAGCATTCTATATATGGATTAATGTGTTATATGTCATAACAAAATGTAAACTAATCATACAGATTAAACACATCATATGGCGGGATGGAAAAAGTACTTCTTTATATTAATCTCATAATGTCACTTACAAAATGAGATCGGTAAATGGTCCTCGAACCTAGTCCTGGGATCCTCTTCACCAAGATCCAATTGATTCCACATATCCTTCTTCTCTCACACTTCTCTCTAGAGAATAGGCATAGGTTTATGGATGAGGAAAAAGGGCAAGAATGGGAAATTGTGGCTCAAACTCACAATGTGGCTGCAAATTCTTGGGGCAAGAGGGGATTAAGAAATGGGTGGATTTTCATTGATTTCATGATTCTCCCTAGAATGGTACCCCAACACCTTATTTTATATGCCAAAAATATAATTATTCGTTTGGGTGACGGGCTATGGGTGGTCAATTGGTTAGGAAACTACACAAAATCCCGTATTCCCTTGAAAATTTTTATTTTTTGCAAATTTTGTGGGTATACACAAGTTGTAATGGTGTATCTAGCATACGTACGTGGACAGTAATGGTGTACCTAGTGTACATACATGGGAAGTAGTGGTGCAGGGTGTGTACATCTTCAAAAAATTGGTTTTTAAGAAGAGCTATTCAGTATTGGCTTGGAAAAAATAGTAAGTAAGATGGACTGCTGCTAGGTATGCATGTTTGGTGCAAATATTAGGGTTATAACACATGGTACTCAAAAAATAAGGCATCAGGTGCATGTGTCCTATTTTTCTCATCCTCAACAAAATCACAATCAAGGAAAATTACCCATTCTTTTCATTGGTGACCTATTGGATTAATTGAGTGGTGCACAATACTTTACCAATCTAGAGCTCTATTCTAGCTACCACCAAATACATATGAAAGAGGAATATATTCACAAAACTTCCTTTCACACTCATTAGGGTCACTATGAGTTCTTGGTCATGACCTTTGGCCTATGTAATGCCTCTTCTACTTTTCAAAGTTCCATGAATCATGTCCTTCATCCTTTCCTCCATAATTTTTTCTTAATTTTCTTCGATGATATCCTCATCTATATTAAAACTTGGAAACCCCATATTTCCCAATTGGATCAAGTCCTACACTTATTGTTTAAGAATAAATTTTTTCTCAAACAGTATAAAAGTGATTTTGGAGCCTCTGAAGTTGATTAGTTGGGTCATATTGTCAACAAGGATGGTGTATGTGTGGATCCTAAGGAAATTGAATCTATGAAGGATTAGGATCACCCTAATTATCTTAAAAGTATGTGTAGGTTCCTGGGTTTAATGGGCTATTATCATAATTTTTTTTAGAATTATGGTAAAATTGCAGCTCCTCTCACTACTCTCCTTAAAAGGAATGCTTTCAGTTGGACTCCTGCAGCTAATAAATCCTTCCATGCCTTAGGATGTGTGCATGAATCTTATTCTAGAATTTCCTGAATTCACTGAGAATTTTATCCTAGAATGTGATTCTTTAGGGAAAGTCATTGGCGTTGTCCTCATGCAAAATGACACACTGTTGTCATTAAATAGTAAACAACTTTCAGAGAAACATTTGGGGAAATCCACTTACAAGAAGGTGATTTTGTCTATTTTGTATGCAGTGGATCGTTGGCACCCTTATCTATTGAGGAAATGATTCCAAATTAAAACTGATCATCATAGACTCAAGTGTTTTTTGAAACAAATAATTTCATCCTCAGAGCAATAGAAACGGGTAACCAATATGTTTGATTATGATTATGAGATCATTTGAAATAAGGGAAAATAAAATGTGGTTGTTGATGCTCTTTCCAGGAAATATGAAGAAAAAGGGTCCCTCTTTTCCCCCTCTTTCATTGCAGCAGATTGGATACAAGTTGTTTTCTAGGAATGGTTGCAAGATTCAAAAAAATTTAGGATGATCCAACAATTGCAACAAGACCCTCAAGCCTCTTTGGGATACTCTTTTCATAATGAGGAGCTTCGTTATAAAGGTTAGTTATATTTAAGCAAATAGACTCACCTTAAACCTACTTTGCTCTCTGAACTTCATGCTTCACCCAAATTTGGGCACTAAGGATTTCAAAAACCTATGAATGGGTCAAATGATATTTTTTCTAGAAAGACATGAAACAGGACATGTGCACTTTTGTGCTTGAATGTGATACTTGTCAGCGCAATAAGGGAGAAACAGTAAAAAATCCAGGCACACTCCAACCACTCCCTATTCCACCTGCTATATGGATGAATATTTCTATGTAATTCATTGTTGGCTCACCCAAATCAAGCAATAAATCTACCATCATGGTTGTAGTAGATCGACGAAAAATATCCTCATTTGTGTTCCCTCCAACACTCATTTTCTTATCACTAATTTTCATAATGGTGTGTTTCCTCATGAGTTGTCCTTCATTTTCTAAAAGGGAGGAAGAAAAAGGTGAAAACACCCACTTGTGCTAAGTTTTGAGAGGGCACATTTTTTATAAAGGGTGCTTAGATCTGGGCGGCCTGAATTTACGTGCCCAGATCTATGGCGCAAATCCCATTTCAGACCCCCCCTGTCATTATGCCTTTAATGAGGGGGGGGGTTTGGAATTATCACTAAAGGGTGCTCAGATCTAGGCAACTAGAATTTTCACACCAATATCTACAACACAGATCTCATTTCAGACCCCCTCCTGCCTTTGTGTCTTTAATGGGGTGGGGGTTCAAAATGGAGTGGTTTAAAATGGGGTCCCCTCCTGTTGCGTCTCCCTCCTATGGATTTCTAGACCCCTCCCCCTAAACCACTTACCGCATTTACTTTACACTGCCATCTGCCCACCACTCACCTCTTTCCATGTGTCTCACACTCCCTATC
>JZKD02S2178657.1:321283-336467 GCA_000966675.3 Picea glauca | reverse complement strand
TTAATTAATAACTTATAATCACTTAAGGTTATTTAATAATTAATTATAATTTAGCCAATGTTTAGGTTTATTTATGAGATTATTCATAGTAATAAGAAAAGGGTCATTACACTATTAATAATTATCAACAGAAGTGTCAACATTACAGACTTTCGTGTCGGCATAATTCAAAACCAAGAAACCAAGTTCCTTCCAACTGGGTCCCCACCACTTCACTCCTCCACCAAAGGAAAGCTCATGAGAAAGAGGCAAAGAGGTCCTCTCAACAATAAGGGAAGAGCTTGGGGGTTCAAAACTGTGTTCTGACTTGAGGGACAAAGGGATGCAGACTCAATATGAAGTAATTTCTCCAGAGTAACTTTGCTCTCAAAGTTGAATGATTTCTCCTCCTTTTTTCCATAGTTCAAAATTGTGCTCTCATAGCCTTCACAATGAAACTAAAGGGCCGAGTCAGAATGTTTCCAGTACATGGAAGGCCAAGGATCAAAGATCTTTTGTCGTGACATGGAAACCCAACCTCATTTTGTATTTTCTAGAACAAATCCTGATATACGTGAGTTGTAGTAGAGTATCAAGCATATACACATCTTGTATAACTGATAGGAGTGTATATGTGGAAAAATGTATGTTTTTAAGCTCTGGATTCATCAAAAATGGATGAAAATTCTACATAGGGAAATGGAAAAAGGCCCTCTGTGAAGGATAGCAATGGTGAGGAAAATATTTCTATAACAGATGCCCCCTAATGTGTGAGATCAGAGGAGTATCTGCGATGACCAAAATACATTATAAATAACCTAGAAGTGGAGTGGTAGAGAACCAACTCGATGAACTCAATTTTTCATTACATTATGTACTGACTTTGAACACATGTCTTCCAAGAATACAATGCAGATCCATGTGGAAAATATACCAAACAAGTGTTCATGGCCATGAATAGGAAAATACAAATGCGGTTATATGCCAAAAATTTTCATATTTATGAACAAGGCCCAGTGAAACCAGTCTCAAAAATCAATCTAAATATATCTATATACCATGTAGTACAATATGATCTCCCATGATCACTAAAGTCAAATAGGTACTGGTCCAATGAAATGGAAGCAACAGCTCAGGAAAGTTGCGGCCACATAGTGATGTCTTCAAGTCTTCTACACTATCTGCCAATGGTGCAAGTCTACATCATGTGAATAAATGATTTGAGGTCGAACATGATGAGACATCATTTGATTACTGGTCATTGAAGTATACCATTGAAAAACATGAGACAACCTATCGATAATGAAAGTAGGTATCAAGGCACCAAGTACATCTCTACAAATGTGAATAAAGGAGTTGGTGTCGAGCACTTGATAGATCCATTGATCATGATACATTGATGTATTCCCATCTGTCAATGATGAGATAGCCTGCCACTAATGACTACAAGACTCAAGGCACTCATAAAACTCTATGTCCTAGATCTAGAATAAACAAGCTGGAGTCGATGGAAAGAGACCCACTGGAAGGAGAGCATTGAGGCATCTCTCATTGGTTAGCATGAGGAACAAAGTAGGAGCTTCATGATTTGGTGGAGATCGGACGAAGAACATGTTCATGAACCAATGACCATGTGTGTTTTTTACGTGTGCCAAATGAAAGTGGTACACAAAAAGGACCCTCTGAATAGTAGCCAATGATGAAAAACTGCTAACAAAGGCAAGGAAACCACCAAAAAGGATAATGGTATCCAATACCCTACACGAATCCCAAAGTGTGAATAGATGTCTTACCGTCGAACACAAAGGAAGCCACCCAGTCAACGACCAATGATGAAGTGTCAATTGTTGGGTTCAAGGTGACCTACCAATGATGAAAGTAGGGCCAGGGTTCATGATAATACTAAAGTATCATGTGATTCTGAGACAAACTGAGGGTATGGATGACATACAAAGTCAATATTTCTAAGGAGTGGTCGACACAGGTTGATAGACTTCCTTTGAACAAGAGCATGAGACATATGGTGGACTCCAACAACATGGACTCAATGATGTGGCAGTTAAATGCAGGAAGCATCAATAACATTCTCTATAGGGACTGGAAGAGTAACCAAATGGTAGAGAAAACTTTGTAGCGGGATCAACTTCCTAAGGCCATGCTAAACCCAAAATTATGATGACACACAAACTCAATAAATTTGTTCTCTATTCAAAGGTGACACGACTACTGCCAATTACAATATAGTATTCCCTTCCCGCCTGTATTTTTTTGTTTTTTCATAACAAATGAATGCTATGATACAGAGGAGTGAACGAGTGTCGCAAGTAAGCAAAACTAGTTCCAGCAGTGGAACATACCTATTCTCAATGCAAGGAAATGCATGTGGGATATGGAAACTCGAGGTGATGTTCCTTCCAGGGTATAGGGTGTCAAATTTTGAAGGATAAAAACAAGGCTCTCCTTGGTTGAGGATGAAAACTTCTTAGGCAACGGTTTATAACGCAAAGCGAGAACCAGCTAAAGGCTCAATACAACAAGCAAGGGCATGAGATGCAATCACAACTTAATGCCAAAAAATGTCATTTTTTATATATTTTTGTCTACTTGGTGTGAAAAAGGGGTAAACTTGTGCCAAATAGACATGTTTTCAAATTCAATTTACGAGTGTGAAAAAGACAAGTTCACTCGGAAATATTTTCTATTTTTTATAGAGAGTCGGAAAAGAGCTTAAATAAGACTCATGATCTTTCAAATCCAATTTTAACGAGTGTGAAAGGGACAAATCACTCAGTGATATTTTCAGTTTTTAGACGAGTCAAAAAAGAGCTTAACTAAGACTCATTTGGAAGATTCTAGGTGGTAAGCCATGGGGGAGGCGAAGGCTCCCATGCAGACCACTTGTGGAATGTCAGTATATTATGAAGAACCAACACATTCTTGGGAAGAACCAAAGCTCTCCAAGTTGAGGAGGACAATGTGCTAACAGAGGTTATCGTCTCCGTGATATATAGGATAATTTCTCTTCCTGGAAAAGACATATGTGAAGGCATTGGATACCTCACAAGACCATCCCAATCAAAGGGAACCTCATCAAGACTTGGAGGGAGAGAACTCGGGAAGAGTAAAAATATCTCTTGCTCAAAAGGTGAAGTAATAGAACTACTAAGAAAATGGCATAGAAGGTATAGACCCAGAACTAGAAGAGAAGGATCAACCAAAAATTGCATCGACGCGACTGCTTCCTTAGACTTATCACTCTCCAGGAGAAGAGTGGGGTCAATCGAATATTGCATTGATACGACTACTTCCTCAACCATTGGTTGAATAGGTTGCGAGACAACAAGTTCAAGAGACGCATCACCTCGAACATAATACAGGTTTTTGTCAAAGATTACATCGACACAACCATAGGTTGAATGGGATGTGAGACAACAAGGTCAAAAGATGTATCACCCCAAAAAATAGGAGTTTTTTCGGTCAAAGATTGCATCGACATGATCGTTGGTTGAACAAGATGCGAGACAAAAAGGTAAAGAGACGCATCACCCCCAAACATAGGAGAGGTGTCGGTTGAATATTGCATTGACACAACCACAAGTTGAACAGGATGTGAGACAACAAGGTCATGTTGGTTGTGGAGCCTGATTATCTTACCGATTCAGAGGTCCTTGCTTTCAGCTGTGTTTATACCCCTTGAAGTATTTACATACCATAAGTATGTACACTCTTCCACGTGGGGGAGTGCAGAGGGGGGGTACCCCCTCTGTAGGGTTCGGGGGGGCTATCCCCCCGGCTGGGGGGTCTGGGGGCAAACGGGCCCCCAGCAGGGTTTCCGGGGCAGCATCCCCCAAACGGAAAATTGCCTTGTAAATGTATATTGTAATTTCATTGTAAATCTGGACCGTTCATTATAAGGTCGAAGATCTAATGGTAGAGATTATGTTAGGGTTTTTTTCCCTAGAAGGAAACCCTCTTTTATGAGGGAAATGTACTGCAGCTATGGATGATGGTGAATATTGTATTCTGAGAGAGGATATTGTGAGAGAAATAAGAGGAAGTTACAACGGTTTTTGTTGTAGGTTGTATCCCTTCATTTGCTGGATAATAATAAAGGAAGGACCTGGCAATTTCTCTGGTGGACGTAGCCCACACCGGGTGAACCACGTAAATCCGTGTCTCTCTTGTATTGTGTATCTTCTATGTTTTGTTTCCGCATTTGTTTTATTTTATTGCTCCGCGGTCCTGTTTTTCTAACAGGTCAAAGGACACATCAACCCCTAAGGGAAAAGAGGTGTCAGTCGAAGATTGCATCGGCATTATTGTTGTATCAACAAAAGAAGGAATGGAGTGTTGTGAAACCATAGATGCCTCAAAACCCTAACAGCCCTTAGGTGAGCCCCATGCTTATGGTATCCCAGCATTAACAGGACACAAACGAGTAAGGTGACTTCCTTCACAATTCTTGCAAAGGAATCTAGGCTAACATCTAAGACATCTAGGCTTCTCAATCATATGAATGTCCCCAGCATGACTTGCAGTGGCTGGTGACATGCTCCCAGCATGACTTGCAGAGCCTAGTAGAAAATCTCCAACAAGACTAGCAGAGGTTGGTGATGAATCCCCAACATGACTAGCAGAGGTTGGTGATGGATCCCCAAAATGACTAGCAAAGGTTGGTGATGGATCTCCAACATGACTAGCAGAGGTTGGTGATGGATCTCCAACATGACTAGCAGAGGTTGGTGATGGATGTGTAGTGTGACTAGCAGTGATCAAACATTTCCCCCCAGCATGACTCGCAGTGGCTAGTTATAGGTCTTCAACATGATTCGAAGAGGTTGTCGACCAATCTCCAACATGACTAGCCGAGCTTGGTGATATAACACCAGTATGACATGAAGTGATTGGACTTGTGCCCCTAGCATGACTTGCAGTGGCTGGTTGCAGGTCTTCAACATGACTTACAGAGGTTGTTGACTAATCTCCAACATGACTAGAAGCGGTTGGTGATATAATGCCAATATGACACGTAGTGACTAGACTTGTGGTGGTGGTGAATTGCGGCATTTTAGACCAAGGTCCAAGGAAAGATTGGTTTTGAGAAATTGCAAGCCAGGAAGGATCATGGTTTACACCATGTCCCTGTCCAACAGGATAGTATCCTCCTCCATACTGATTCATAAAGGGTTGTAAGGGAATCGACATTGAGGAAGCCGCTTGCGAAGAGAAGGCAACATGACAAGGGTTACTCATGTGAGGATATGTGTTTCCCCTAGATGAAGGAACTTCGTGAGGGGCGTTGCCCGTACTATAAAAATAATTCCCCCCAAATGAAACACCATAGGGCAGACGAAGGTCCTCCATGGGAAAAGTGTTCATAGGAACTGACATAGTGGAAGAAGGATAAGTGTATAGAGTGTAACAAGTAGACTGGTGGCTTAATTGGGCACTTACTTCTCGCATAGTGGATTCGTAGGAAGGAAGATTCCAACCTCCTATTTTAAGAGGTGTTTGAAGGATATGACTCCTACCAAACGGAGAGGGATAAGAAGGAGGCATCATGCCCCCAGACCCAAAACTTGTATTCACATAAGGAGGCAAAACAAAGGATGAAAAGTGAGAAGACATATCAAGCATACCATGAGAAAAATGATTAGAGACCCAAGGCATGGACTGAGTATTATAATTCTGCATACCATAATGCAAAGTAGAAGGATCCATCCCCATGAAATGAGTGGACATCATGGGGGGGAAGCAGTAAATGAGGGAGCAAAAGGATTTCCACTGTCCATGATAATGAAGACTCGGTATAGAATCCTAAGGCCAACTAGTAATAAAAGAGCATACCAAAAAGTCAAACGGCCAATATGATAGCAAATAGGCTAAAGTGGCTGAGTGGCCTCCATCGCTAAAGAAGTTATGTCTCATCCAAGAGGGACCTGAGACTACCTACTAAAGTTTGGAGGTAACAGAATCAGTTGTAGAGGCCCTCGTGGGCTTAACATCCAGTCGGTCAAATCCCCCCAGAGAGGTAATCCTCCATAAAGGTTGTGTGTTTTATGACCCCTATCTGACTCAGGGTACAAGCAGAATAACCCATGCAAATAACCTATGACATACCTAAGTCAAGCAACTAATAAACCACTATATAAATGATGCACAAGCGAGCATTTGTAAGTCTGGATCACCGTATGGGAAAGGTAGCAAAGCCCTAAACCTTGAAAGCACTACCTCTCATAGAGGTATGGGCACTAGCAAGATCCCCAAATACGAATAAATCCACAGAAATATCTCTAACGCTAGGTGAGTATCTAGGGATTATCCCTTCAACTAACCTTACGTGACCTCGTGATTAACTCTGGTGTGAGTGGAGCCTCCTAATCTTACCAATTATACAATGGACTTCTCAACTCCATGTCTCAAACACATATGTTGATTTAATTTTCTTGGAGAATTTTATTCACAAAATCCTATTCCAAGGCACTAAATCCTAAGCTAGTTTGTGCACCCTAAAAATAAAATCGCGACTAATCAATTTTAGTTTAAAGCATAAATTTTATTGGTCGTGGTTACTCAAAAAGGTATGGAAGTGAAACTCATGGTGCTATGACTTTGCTAGAAAATAAAAACAATGATATGCTAATAAAATGAATGATATGAAAATAAAATGAATGATATGCTAATAAAAACAATGCAGTCTTCAATTTCAAATCTGCAATTCAGAAGTAAAATACGATCATTCGCTAAATGTGTTAAGCTAATGATAAAAATTCAAAGAAAAAAATTCCAACCAATGCAAAATGCTTATTTTTTTTGTATTTTCAATATTCTAAAAAGAAAATGCATGGACTAATAAGAACCTTGATAGATGAATTCTACTGTGTATAAAAGCAGTAACTCAAGCAAAATATTAGGTAGCCAAGCAAACATCCCAGAAGCCAAGGAAAAATTAAAAATAGAAAACAAAGAGAAAGACTACGCCCAAAAATTCAACTCCAAATAGGCTTCCTGTCATCCCAAATAATCTCAACAGACACTACAGAGACCTAAGAAGGCTCAACAATCTTTAAATCCTACCCAACAGTCACTCAACCAAGCAAACAAGCAAGGGGAAGTGGTATACATGACTGTTCAAGAGAATAAAGCGTATATATGCTTCTTGCAGTGAGACAACAAGTGTGTATACATGACTGTCAAGGAAAAAAGGGCGTATATGATTTAAAACAAGGCCAGGCAAGGGTAAAAGGCTGAAAACTCAAACACAAAGGAAAAAGAGTAATGTAAGAAGAAAAAGTACTTCAACCCTTAGAAGGAAGATCTCTCCCCAGTGTAGTCACCATTTTTGTTACAAGGGAAAAACTCTCTATGGCCAAGGGTAAAACACAACAGACAGGTATGACTGTAGAAATCAACTCAATTACAACATATTCTATATACACTAATGTGAAATACAAGGAAGAGGCCTACCTCAATCCAACGTTTGATGATATTCCACCGTTGAGCACTTTGACCCAAAACTTTATACCTGTGAGAAGCTCTCAACAAACAAACAAACAAAGTATATAGTGATTATATAGAAGGGGTTAGCACATCAGATAGCATAATCCATTAATAAACATTACAAACATGCCCATGGATAATAATCATATATTTTCAAGATATCAATAGGACGAGAAAGGAATATTTCTATTAATAATTGATTAGTAGAAGTGTCAACGTTATAGGCTTCCCTGTCGGGACGGTTTGAAACCAAGAAACCAAGTTCCTTCCAATTGGGTCCCCACCACTTCACTCCTCCACCAAAGGCAAGCTCATGAGAAAGAGGCAAAGAGGTCCTCTCAACAATAAGGGAAGAGCTTGGGGGATGAACACTATGTTCAGACTTGAGGGACAAAGGGATGCAGACTCAATATGAAGTAATTTCTCCAAAGTAACTTTGTTGTCAAAGTTGAATGCTTTCTCCTCCTTTTTCCATAGTTCAAAATTGTGCTCTTATAGCCTTCATAATGCAACTAAAGGGCTGAGTCAAAATGTTTCTAGTACATGGAAGGCCAAGGATCAGAGATTTTCTTTTGTGACGTGAAAAATCGACCTCATTTTGTATTTTCTGGCACAAACCCCAATATACGCGAGCTATAGTGGAGAAGCAAGCATATACGCATATTTTATAACTGATAGGGAGCATATATGTGGAAAATTGTATGTTTTTTATCTCTGGATTCATCAAAAAGGGATGAAAGTTCTACATAGGGAAATGGAAAAAGGCCCTCTATGCAATATAGCAATGGTGAGGAAAATCTTGCTATAACACCCTTATTACAACTCACTATCTCAAGTTAAATTAGGACCTCACTTGTTCATGCATAGATTTAGTCCAGGATTTTGAGTTAAAACGATATTGTACTAACTTTACCTCCAGTCGATCACCCCCTTTTTAAACATATCATGACATATAACTGATGGGCGTCGGGCTCTGTTCCTGTTGCAATCCAGGAGTGACTTCTGATGCCAACATTTCTAGCATCTTTGTCGGGGACGAAGTTGGATATTTTCCCTGGAACTGAATGACATTGAGGCTTTGATTCCGAAGGTTCATCAGGCATCAGAGTCCTTCAAGATTTCTACTATGCACCTGGCGACTCCATTGTGATGACTCCACTTGGGTGAACCTATTGTTTTAGTCATGGCTTCTAGAGGTAGACATACAAGGTCTAGTCCCCATTTTCCTTTAGCAACACCTGAATTAGATCTTGAAAAGATTATTAGAAAGGGAAAATCCTTCAGAGGAGAAGCTTCTACTGTTGAACCAGGTATTTCTGATAACTTTACATCTCCTTCTATAGAAACTACAATGACTGCTTCTCATTTCCTTGTCATACCTTCTGCTGGAGTTTCTAGAACTTTAAATTTCAGGAGTGTTCCTGTTGATTTTTCCCCTCCCAGTCTGGGATTGGAGGGAGAAATCCTTGTCACTTCTTTATCCCCTAAAGTTCTACCTTGGCCTAGACCCAGGACCTCAGAATATTTCCCCACTCCTATCTTTACCACCCCTCCTATTACTGTTGCAGCCTCCGCCGAGAGGGTAACCTTTGTTCCCTCAAGCCCCGTAACTTTATTCCAAAACATTCAGTTGTTTCCTTCTTCTCCTAGAAATCCAGTTCCTGTCTCCCCTATCCATCCTCCATCTCCTCTTGTTACTCCTCAATTTCATGTCCAAATGGTGGTTGCCAACCCTCCTAGGAGCAGGATGGCTGAGATATTGGCTGCTAGATATGTACCTCTGGTCTTAACTCAACCCATTAATTCCCTCCCAACCACATACTACCTTAAGTATATGCCCTTCATAGGGGAGGGAGACGTGATTGCAGAAGAACACCTTGCATATTTTTATAGGTTTGCAGAGATTCAGGCCATCGAGAATGAAGATGTGTGGATGAGAGTTTTTGTACAGAGCCTTGATGTTGATGTCAGGGAATGTTTTAAGGACTTGCCTCCTATATCTATTGACAGGATTTCTTCTCTAGATGACACATTCTTAAAGAACTAGGGAAATAAAAAATATCTCCTTTATTATATTACAAAATTTGGGGAACTTAAAAGAGAAGAGGGGGAAGTTGTTTCAGACTTCTCAAAGAGATTTAATAAAATCTATAAAAGGATTCCAGCTGAAGTTAAGCCTGCAGAAATATCTGCCAAAATGACTTATGCTAATTCCTTTGGCCCTGAATTTTTCCTATTGTTGAGAGAAAGAAGAGCAACATCTTTGGCTCCTATGTAGGCTGGAACCCTTGAAGTAGAATCCAATATATTGGCAGTTGGAAAACTTAGGGGGGAAAGCTGACAAAGACAAGGAAAAGGTAGGTTTGAAACCTTGACATATATTTCCTTCGTTGCCTCCCCTCCAATAGATGAAATGACTAAGCTACTAAAAGCACTGTCTGCTAGGATGGAAAAGGTTGAATTAGAAGCAAAGAAAAATTACAGGAATTCCCAAAATGATGATAACAAAGGTAACTATAGGAGGCCTAACAATACTCCTCAGATTATCCAAAGAGACCATAATAATAGAGATAGATATGATCAGAGAATCTATACCCCTCTCAAGAATAATTTGGTTGTTGATGAAGAAGAAGAGGATGAAGACCTTGATCCCAAAATCCATTGTCTTGGGGACACCTCCTCTTTTCCTCACTTAACTCAATTATCATATGAGGAGTATCTCATGGATAGGTAGTTGAATGAGTTGAGTAAGGGATACAAGGCTAGCAGCAGCAAACACAAATATAACCTTAGATCCAAGAAGAAGGCTGAGACACCTTATGTTCTTGATCAGCCTACCAAAGCATAGAAGCCTGCTAAAGATGTAGTAGACAATGGAAGAGGTAAGAAGGTTTAAAACCCCTCTCCATTAGCCAAAAACCATGTCCCAGAAGTAAGGGAAATTCCTAAGCCTCCTTCCTCTAGTTTTGAGCATGAAATTCAAAAAATTATAATTCTTGCACCCCTCTTAGAACTAGTTAAAAATCAAGATTTCAAAAGGTCCCTCTCCAAACTATTGCAGTCTGAGACACCTCAGCTTACCACAAACTCAGTAAATCTCCAAGATGAAAAGCCAATAGTCATCCTAGGTCCCATGGTAGAATATAGAGATGATTCATCCCCTCCCTTCTACACATCCTTGAACATACATGATAAGGTGTTGCACAACTACCTGATGGATTCAGGGCCCTCCCATAACCTCATGCCCAAAACAGTCATGGAAGAATTGGGACTAGAAGTAACAAAGGCATATGATGATTTGTACTCTTTTGATTCAAGGAGAGTGCAATGTCTTGGATTCATCAAGGACCTGGTGGTGTCCTTATTTCAACTGCCAATGAAGAGTGTGGTCATGGACATTGTAGTAGCTGATGTTCCCCCCAAGTTTGGCATGTTGTTGTCAAGATCTTGGATTAAAAATCTTGGAGTAACATTACAAATGGACCTCACATATGCCATTATTCCCATTTTTTTGGGGGAGCATAGAATACTTTACAGGAAATCACAGCTGGCATATATTATTAGTGATGAAGCAAACCGCACCAATCATCCTATCTTTGCACTTGATACTGATTTGGGGTCTAGTTTGTTGCATCTCACGGATACTCCTAAAACCCCTCTTGAAATAAGAAAGTAGCCCATTTATTATCATGAAATACCTCCTCCAACTACTCCTGTGTAGAAGATGTTCTTCGATGGAGCCTCTTCTAGTGAAGGTGTTGGTGTCATAGTGGTTTTTGTGTCACCTTGTCACGAACCCATATCTCTATCATACAAGCTAGAGTTTGAAACTACCAATAATGTGGAAGAATATGAATCTCTTGTTTTAGGTTTAAGGGCTACAAAAGAAATGGGAATTGAATAAATAGTAGTGTTTGGAGACGTTGAGTTGATAAGCCAGAAGTCAAAAATGCTTATCGGGCTAAACATCCTCGCTCAGAAATTACAAAAATGAGGTGTGGGACCTAATTGATAATTTCTTCTTGGATTTCAATATTTCTTTTATTCCAAGAGAAGAAAATACTTTGTCCAATTCCCTAGCTATCTCATCTAGCCAATTTAGGATCCCTCTGCCACCTAAGATCAAATAAGATGTTGAGATAAGATATAGGCCATCTGTACTAGAAAATATCAAGCATTGGAAGGTGTTTGAGGATGATCTTGAAATCAAAAAATTTCTTGAGTCTATTGATGAGTTCTTTGCATTGCACGTTGATCAAGATCCTGATCTCGAAGGTGACCCTCACCCTGAGGTATTTTTAAATAAAATTGCTAAGCACCATATTGTTCAGTTGCCTAGCAATCACTTTCCAAAGGGACTAGTTCCTTTAGAAAGATTGTTCGATGGGAATGATATGCCAGTAAAGGGTAAGGTTTCAAATGAGGATGTTGATGTAATGAAGTTCAATATTGGCACAGAGGAGCATCCTAAATTCATCAAGTTGTCAAACAGCCTGTCAAGGGAGTAGAGAGCCAAGTATGCTAAGTTATTAAAATAATTTTCTGATGTGTTTTCCTGGACCTATGAAGACCTCAAGACATATGACATAGTTTTCATTGAGCATAAGATCCCACTGAAAGAAGAGGCTAAGCCATTCAAGCAGAAGCTAAGATAGATTAATCCATTGTTACTGCCTTTCATGGAGAAATAAGTAAATAAGTTGTTGGATGCTCAAATCATAGTCCCTTTGAGATATTCTGAGTGGGTGTCTAATCTGGTGCCAGTAAGAAAGAAGATCAGAGAAATTAGAGTTTGTGTTGATTTCATGAACCTGAAAAAAAAATCAAGAAAGGAAAATTACCCCCTACCTAAGATGGAACACATATTGTAGAGGGTAACTGGTGCATCTAGGATATCCATGATTGATGGATTTTCTGGCTACAATTAGATATCATTCCTTCCTGAGGATAGAGAAAAAACAGCCTTCACCACTCCTTGGGGCACATTCATGTATGCCAAAATTCCTTTTGGATTAATGAATGTAGGAGAAAAAATTTAGCGAACCATAGACATAGCCTTCATTGGGGAGAAAGATCAGTTTGTGGTGATCTATCTAGATGACATCACTGTCTTCTCCAGATCTGATAAAGAGCATTGTTGTCACTTGAGGAAGGTTTTCTTGAAATGTAGAGGGTTTGGTATTTCCTTAAACCCCAAGAAATATTTATTTGCTATGAAGGAGGGGAAGCTATTAGGCCATATAGTATCAGTAAAGGGGGTGAGAATTGATCCCAACAAGGTAGAGGCAATTTAGACCCTATCACTTCCCAGGTACAGAAAAGAGGTCCAGTCTTTCTTGGGAAAAATCAACTTTCTGAGAAGGTTAATTTCAAACTTTATCGAATTAGTAAAGCATATCATCACCATGCTTAGGAAGGGAAATGAAGTAAAATGGATTGTTGAGCCCAGAGAATCGTTTAACCAAATCAAACAAGAATTGACTGAGGCACCTGTGTTGATCAATCCTGATTATTCCAAGGACTTTCTGATTTTCTCCTTTGCTTCATTTGATATAGTAGCAACTGTTTTATTATAGAAGAATGTTGAAGGGCTGGAGTAGACCATTTCATTTTTTAGCAGGGCATTAATAGATGAAAAGGTCAAATATGACATCATGGAGAAGCAATCCTATGCCTTGGTCAAGGCCCTTAAAGAATTTAGAGTCTATGTTTTACATTCAAAAATCATTGCATATGTTCCTTCAGATTTTGTGAAGGACATTCTCATTTAGCCCGACATAGATGGGAAAAAAATAAAGTGGATTTCCAAGATCATTGAGTTTGACCTGGACATAAATCCCACAAAGCTGGTTAAAGGGAACGGTTTAGCCAAGTTGTTGGCTGAATCTAATTGTAAAGCATTGGGGGTTAACTTCATCAACACTTGCTCAGAAATTCAATAGGCTATGTTGTTTGAAGGCAACCCTCCATTGTCAGAATACGCTTGGTATAAATATGTTATATATTCCCTGTAGGAGTTAATACCCCCTAATGGAATAGGGAAGAGTAAGGAAAGAGCTTTAAATATCAAAGCAGTCAAATATTTCTTGATTGACCAGGTCTTGTACTGGAGAGACCCTATAGGGGTGTTTATGAGGTGTCTGAACCTGCAGGAAGCCCAGAAAGTTATGTTTGATTTCCATAGCAGCCTCTATGGGGGACACCATTTTTGGAAGACCACAGCCCAAAAAAATCTCAGGGTTGGGTACTACTGGCCCACCTTATTCACTGATGTCTACAGAGAGGTCATAGCCTATATCAAATGCAAAAGGTTCTCAGGAAAGTAGCGGCTCAAATCTCTGTCACTAAAGCCTATAGTAGCTTCAACACCCTTTCAACAACGGGGGTTGGACTTCATTGGAGAAATTCATCCTCCCTCAAGCGGCCAGCACAGATGGATCCTGACTACAATGGACTATTTTACCAAGTGGATAGATGATATGCCCATCAGGAGTTCTTCACAAAAATTTATCATCATCTTCCTGGAGGATATCATAGCAAGGTATGGTTTCCCTAGCAGAATTGTCACTAATAATGTTTCCCCTTTCAGGTCTGAACCTCTAGTTAAGTTTTGTGAGTAGTTTGAGATTTCACTAATTCATTCCACTCCCTATTATCCTCAAGGCAATGAACTGGCAAAGTCTTCCAATAAAATTATGATCAAGCTTAATAAAAGATTATTGGAAGACAATAAGAAGGCCTGGGATTCAAAACTCAAGTTCTCTCTATGGGTTGATCGAGTGGCAGCCAAGAGATCCCTGGGAACCTCCCCTTTTCAACTTGTTTATGGGAAAAAATTTGCATTTCCCACTCATCTGGCTCTACCTATAGCTAAATTCTTTCAAGATTAAGAAGCAAGGCCAGACCATATGGTCAGAAGAATTCATCAATTGGTGGAAGTGCAGCAGACTAGAGAGAAGGTAATGGATAGAGCTTATGATCGTCAACAAAAGATCAAGCAAGCCTTTGACAGAAAGGAAAGAAAAGAAGATTTCCAGTTGGGAGATCTGGTGCTTAAGTGGGATGCACCTGGGCAGGACAGAGGCAAACACAGCAAGTTTGAAGCCCTCTAGATTGGGCCCTTCAAAATCTCTGAAGTGTTTTTGAATAACACCTACAAGTTGTAGGATTTGGAGGGCGAAGAAGTTTTTAATGGCCTTGTGAATGGGCATTTCCTGAAGAAATGTTTTGTTGGAGCCTTAGACGTCTCTTCTAATTTCATAAATATCATATTCTTGTTTGTTTTCGGCTTAATAAATGACTCCATAGCCCAACAACAAGGCACTAAAGATGCAAAAGGAGTCCTTGGTAGCCCGCAGGGGGAATGGAATCCCCCATGGAGCTTGATGGTATCTCTAATTTTGGTAATGGTGTGTTTCCTCATGAGTTGTCCTTCATTGGAAAAAAGGGAGGAAGAAAAGGGTGAAAAACCCACTTGTGCTAAGTTTTGAGCGGGTACATTTTTTCTAAAGGGCGCTCAGATCTGGGTGGCCAGAATTTGCATGCCCAGATCTACGACGTAGATCCCATTTTAGATCCCCCCCCATCATTCTGCCTTTAACGAGGGGGGTGGGGTCCAGAATTAGCACTAAAGGGTGCTCAGATCTGGGTGGCTAAAATTTGTGCGCCCAGATATATGATGCAGATTCCATTTCGGACCCCCCCC
>JZKD02S2178657.1:287319-304435 GCA_000966675.3 Picea glauca | reverse complement strand
GATATCTTGGGATCATTCTCTATCCAAGTAACTAAGTTATCTTCTACTATATATTGAGGAGATTGCTCATGGAAAGGGTTAACAAGAACAAACAAGAAAGATTAGAAGAAAGTTAATAAGAGATTCATTGAAGAATCAGAGAAAGACTGTATGGAGGACTGATGCTACAGCAGCAAAGGACAATAACAATATCATCTAATGTGGTTGATTTTCTTCATGCATGAGCAAGTGTGTGTGTCAGAACTAGGAGCCATTGAAAGGAGATCTACGACATCAAGGCTCAGGTTGTATATTTCTCTTTAATTTAATTCAATACATGAATATGTCCCTTTCCCATAATGATGATGTCATCTTATTACATGATTCCTTGATCACATGTATAGACTAGGTATTGAATACATTAATTTGCTTGTACTTTGATTGGTTTGTACTGTTGTGATTGGACAGCACGAGAGCATCGAAGCAGAGAAAGGAACAACAGAGATTTAAGGAGAGCGTCCATAAGGTATGTCCACTATCCATTTCTCTTAGTTCATTCAATAGCTTAGATCTAGGGAAAGAGTAGTATTATGTCTCGTTTTGTTTTAGATCCAGGTGGATCTAGGGAGATTGGTCTGTGTCCGCACTCACAAATTTATCCATTAACACTCACATCAACCAACCTATTACTAACCTTGTCATTGTCACTTCACTATCAACCAACCTATCACTAACCCTGTCACTATCATTTTCATTGTCACTATCACTATCACTATCATTGTCACTATCATTATCATTGTCACTGAAATTGATATATCATCATTAACCAGATATCATACCAAGTACATCAACCATGTACCATATCATGTACATCTACCATGTGTCTCAACCTGTACCAACATCACCAAGATATGCATCCAAGATATACCTCAAACCATGCACCCCGAGCATGTACCAACATCCATAAACCATGTACAATGATATGTTCACAAACATAAACCATATCATTCATGATATGTCCCAATCATGTCATACACCATGTACCATAAGATATCAACAATGAAGTTCTTCAACAAAGTACCAAGGAATGTGCCTCATACATATGCCAATACAAATATGTGCCTATAAAAATGAACCATAACATCCATGTACCAAGTACCAATAATATGTTTCAAGAATGTATCAATATCACCTCAACCATATGCAACCATGTACCATGTACCACAAGGGTTCCAATACATGCCGTAAGCATGTGCCATACCATCCATGAAACAAGCCTCAAACAAACACATGCAAAACATACCTTTACTCATGAAGAGGACCTGGTCCATATCATCTCATACCAACAAACCTTCCTCAACTTTAGAATCAACAAGATGGCACCTTCTTCAATCCTTTTCAAAAGAATCTACTACTTGCTCCACTGTGACCCATGGATGTCCGCTATTTTTTCCACTGTGACCCATGGATGTCTGCTATTTTTTCCACTGTGACCCATGGGTGTGATATGGATTTATGAGAGGAATAAAATGAAACATATATATATAACATTGACATAGAGATATAGTTAATAATAACATAGATACAATGAAACTTAAATTCTATTCAATAAAGAAATCTGTTGAAACTGTAAAATTGTAGAATGAAACAAACTTGCTCAAATGGTGGTAGCGAATATCTGAGAAGAGATGTGGAGGCTATGGGCATTCTCCTGAGAACATTACAATGAGGCCTATATTCCTTTTTTAGCATCAATAAGTAATCATAAAACCATATATATTCAAAAACCTAACCCTAGGAGATGAAGCGCCAAAGGTCATGTGGGCCCTTATGGGGTAAGTTGGTACATCAACTTCCCAAGGTTGTAACTTTTGCATACGATATCCATTTTAGGTGCACGATAGCTCGTTGGAAATTTCTATCTGAGGAATACACATTTTGTCGTCACACTCTAACTTTATTTATAGTGTTACTATGGTGGGCCCAAAAAACATTGTTTAGGGCCTCTAAATGGCCCTCCAATTTTAGGACCCAAAAAAATAGAAAAACAACTTCCAAGATGAAAAATGTATATGATGCAGTTAGAAGAGTTGGGTGGCCACCGATATCCACGTGGATTAATCCCCCCCCATTAGGAAGCAATGGTATCCATTCTGTATAGTTCCCCCATTAGATGAGGAAATTTATATTGAATTTATCCCTACGTGAGCCACTTTCCTTAGTGTAGGAGTTTCCCCACTTTGACAACATGATAAAGATGAAGCTTATGTTGGCAAGTTCCTTTGACCTATGTGTCCATGATCTGATCCTTAGGTGTATGTTCCATGCAGACAGGGTCGAGCTCAGTCGGTGTCAACTAGTATGCTATCTCTTGGGTGTCCAATAATGGTGGAAAGTATGGTCGAAGGAGGTCCACATTAAACGTTCGGTGCAAAACAAGAAAGGGGGGAATGTTGAGATCAAAATAATTGTCACCCACAGCTTTTGTGATGGTGTAAGGTCCATAGGGGAGTGGATGAACCTTCTGATGGGGTCTTGTAAGTAATTATTTCTGCAAGTGCAACCAAACTTTATCTCCCACCTCAAAATTGTGTGGCACCTAGTATTGATCATTGTGTTTCTTGTACTTGGCATTATACTTCTACAAAATATCATGAACTTGTTGGTATATGTGATGGATTTTTGCAATGAACCAGGTGGCTTTGGCTACTTTGGTTTGAGCATGGGATGATACTGCCTATGTGGACCCAAGGGGTAGTGCAACATCCATGGGACCTAATGGTTGAAATCCCAACCCCACCTAAAAGGGGTTGTGGTCGGTTGAGCTATGTATGGATTTGTTGTAATTGTGTTGAACATAAGGAAGACTCTCATCCCATGTGTGTGGAGTCTTGGAATTGTACATGTGCAAGATATGCATGATCAACCTATTGATGACCTTGGTTTGGCCATCCGTTTGGGGGTGGAAGACAATGGATTTGGTGAGCTTGGTGTCCAGCCATAACCAGAGGCTTGACTAGAATGTGTTGAAGAACCAGTTTTCCCGATATGAGATGATGGTTTGTGGTATCCCAAAATGTAACCATGCTTTTTCTAAGAATATATTGGCAGTGGCCTATATTGTGATGCTCTTCTTGAAGGTGGTTAGAATCACCATCTTGGAAAATCAATCAACAACCACAAAAACACAGTCGTTTCCCTACTTGGTTGAAGGAATTATTGACAAGTAGTCCATCAACATGGACTCCCATGTCCTATCAAGAGTTGACAGAGGGGTGTAAATGCCTTGTTTCTTGATGGTTGGTTTGGCAATGGTGCAAGTCATGTAGGACCTGATATACTTGCTGACATTTTGTCGAAGTTTCAGCCTAAAAAAATGTTGTTGCAGTACTGCCACTATATTTTCTATGCTAAAGTGTCCTACCACCCGATATTAGTGATATTCCCAAATCATATTCGCTCTCTCACTTTATGGTATGAAGAGATGGTTCATATTGCACAACAACCCGTCCTGAAGATGGAAATCAAGGACAACTATGTTTTTTCCCAACATACGATAGGTAGTGGAAAAGTCAGGATCCCTCTCATAGAATTGTCGTCATTTGGAGGTCTCATGTCTACAAGAGTGGAGAACCTTGTTTATTTCTTCAATTGGAGGTCGATTGAGGTTAATAGAGACATGGTTGGTTCTCCCTATCTTATACTTGATGTTGAGATGGAACTGCTGCAAATATGTGGACCACTTCTAATGGCGGTCATTCTATAATTTGCCTTATGTCTGCATGAAATGTAGAGGATTATGGTCAGTGTGGATGATTGTCTCCTTCCCAAGAATGCAATTTCTCCACTAGTAGTAATCTTGTACAATGGAGTAAATTGTTTTGTCATAAGTGGGGTACTTACGGATAATATATGATAGTGTCTCACTATGATAGGCCACAAGATATCTGTGTTGAGTGAGAACTATGCCCACAACATAGTATGAAGAATCTATCTCAATCTCAAAAGGTTTTTACAAGTCAGGTAATGAGATCACCAGGGTTGATCACATGTGTTTCTTCAAATCAGCGAATGATTTATGTTATGACTATCCCCACACAAAAGTTTCCTTGCCACCACCCCTGGTCACTTGGATAAGGGCCCATAAAATGTGGGAGAAACCCAAAATGAACCTGTGATAGAAATTGGCAAGGCCTAAGATGCCTCGAAGCTCAGTGAGTGTTGTTGGGACTGGCCAATCATGAATGATATTCATCTTGGATGGATCAAAATTCACCCCATGTTCATCAACAATGTATCCTAGGTATTGGACCATATTGTTGGTTGTGGAACCTGATTATCTTCATGATTCATAGGTTGGTTTCATCCATGCTTGGACCCCATTCCCTAACATGGGGGGTGTGGGGGTTCTTTCCCCCCCACAACTGTCGCCAGGGGGGTCCAAGGGGGGAGGCGACAATTTTTGTAGATCTCTCCCCCGGTGGTAGGGGATTTGAGGGTAGCGCCCCTGAAGAAAAATTTTGGGATAAAAATCCTTGTAAAATATTGTAATTTCAGAGTCAAATTGGACCATTCATCATAAGGTCTCAAATCTGATGATAGAAGTTATTTTAGGGTTTTTTTCCTAGAAGTAAACCCTCTTTTATGAGGGAATTGTATTTCAAATATGTATCATCGTGAATATTTTATTATAATAGAGGAAAATGTGAGAGATACAAGAGGAAGTTACAATGGGTGTGGTGTAGGTTGTATCCCTTCATTTTGTTGGATAATAAAAAGGAAGGAATTCGAAATTTCTCTGGTGGACGTAGCCCACACTGGGTGAACCACATATATATGTGTCTCTATTGTATTGTGTATATTTTTTGTTTTATTTCTGCATTTTATTTTATTTTATTGCTCAGTGATCCTATTTTTCTAACAACTGGTATCAAAGTGAAAGGTAAGTCACATGAAAAGAGTGTTCCTGGTTCAAGTGGGAGTAATGGAGGAACATCGAAATTATAGGGTTGAGAAATTTAACAGCCAAAACTACCATTCAAAAAGATGCAAATGGAATATTATTTATATCGGAAGGATCTATTCCTACCATTAGGTGGAATAGCAAAGAATTTGCTAGCCATGAAGGAAGAATAATGGGAGGTTCTTGAAAAAAAAGGCACTAAGAACGATACGCCCAAGTCTGTAAACATCGGTGGCTTTGAATATTTCAAAAGAAAATACAATAAAGGAGTTGATGGATGCATTGGATAAACTATATGAAAAAACCTCAGTCTCCAATAAGGTATTTCTAATTAAGAGATTATTTAATATGAATATGTCAGAAGGTGGGTCTGTTGCATATCATTTAAATGAATTTAATTTGATTACTAATCAACTAAGTTCTGTAAAATTGTACTTTGATAATGAGGTTAGGGATCTTCTAATCCTATTCTCATTGCCAAAAAGTTGGAATTACTTGTTCATTGTTGTAAGTAAATCTGTCTCTGGTTCAAACACTCTAAAATTTGATGATTTTGCTGGTGTTATCCTTAGCAAGGAAATGTGACAAAAAAGAACAGGTGAGACATCAGGTAATGTGTTAACATGGAGAATAGGGGAAGAAAAAAGGATAGGGGAAAGAGCTCAGGCAATTGTGGGAATTCTAGGAAGGGAATATCCAAATCTAGACTGGGAAAGACAGAGTGTTGGAATTGTGGGAAGAAAGGACATTTGAAGAAAGATTGCAAAGCTCCAAAGAAACAAAGAGATAGACATCAGGAAAAAACTCAGGAAGAAAATGTAACAAGTGATGGTTTACAAGATGCTTTGATTCTTTGTGTAGATAATATTTTTGACTCTTGGGTAGTAGATTCAAGGGATACATTTCATGCCACAACCCATAGGAAACATTTTCTAGATTATGTTCAAGATGATTTTGGACAGGTTCATTTGGGTGATGATGTACGATGAAAAATTGTTGGAATGGGTAAGGTACAAATAAAGCAAAAGAATGGAAACCAATGGTTGCTGAAAGAGGAAGGACATGTTCCAGATCTAAGGAAAAATATGATTTCAACAGGGCAGTTGGAAAGAGAAGGTTTTATATTCGTATTTACAGATAAGGCATGGAAGGTCACCAAAAGATCACTAGTGATATCAAAAGGAGAGAAGGCAGATGTTATAACCCTAAATTGCACCACACATGCTTACCTGGCATCAGCCAACTCATATCCCTTCATTGCCAAAACATTTGTTGAGAAACCTCTTTGAAAATCCTTTTGAGTTAAGTCACACGCGCCCTAACTCACTACTGCACGCGTTGGAACGCTGGCAGGCCTACTACTGCATGCACTGGAACGCTAGCAGGCCCACTATAGCCCGTGTTTACCTAACAAAGCACAAAAACAGGAAAGTTGGCGACGGGACAAAAATATATGGGTTAGTTAACTGAAACTCCCAGCCATGCATGGACGATAGTTCGTCGAAAACCCTAGATCCTTCTAGCCTATAAAAGAAGGGATAGGGGTACTATTTGGAGGAGGAAAAAGATAGCAAAGAAACTCTGTCCAATTGCCGAATCCATTTGTCCCAACCCTTTAGCCTTTCCTCAAGCCTAAGAAGAATTCAAGCAAAGCAGTTGGAGGAAAAAGAAGAGGAGGAGCCCAGGATCAGGATCAAGGAACGGTGGTCGGTCTCAACATTCATTGTAAGTTGAGTCATTTTGAATATAATAAAAAGAATACTTTTCCCATCCCAATGCATGAGTCACACATGATTTATTCTATTTATGCTTAATCTCTAACCCTCAAATAGAAAAATAACATGCATGTGTAGTGTTTTTTCTTGATTGCAGGATTGTCTTTGGAATGAGTAGCGTAGGCAAGTAGACAAAAGCGCAACAGAGGATCTACACCGAGCATTAGTAAAAAGGTTAGTAGGTCCTTTCCATGTTTGTATGTGAAAAGGGGGTTTTAAGTTTTGGGGTGATAGGCTAAAAGTGATTTCTTTAAGGTCATGATCTGCATGCAAGTCTAGCCCTAGCTTGCTAGTCCATAGGGTATTATTTCCCAACAACAGAATTGGCAACTCCACTGGGGATTTACTCTTTAGGGTGTTCTGGGTTTAGTTGAGGTTTTTGTGTAGTTTAAAGGATTGTATTTCCTATTTCTTTTTTTTCCTGTTTTCTGTTAGGTCAGAGCTAGCAGGGAACCTAGTTCTTTATACCAATTTTTCCTTGACTATTACTTGATGATAATTATCAGGACACACAGAGGTACACGCGGCCTACAGAAGGCCTACACGCATGTAACCCGCGCCCTAACCTTCTACAGCCCGCGTTTGAATGCTAGTTGTAGAGGTTTCGGTAGAATGTAGAAGTCAGAGAGCTTAAGAGGCAGTCCCCTCTTCCCTGTCAGAATTTTACATTCTCAGGGGGCTTTCTGGATCCTGTCTGGGTCTTGCTGGTTCATTGTCTTGTCTCAGTTTGGTTTATTGCATTTGTTATTTTCTGCAATTATTTTTCTTTTCTGTTAAAAAAGAAGCATCCAAGCCTTCAAGAGACCCTGGTTTTCTATACCATAGGTATTTTCTAGGTCTGGGATGCCTTTGTTTAGTTTTTTCTTGGAGTTCATACATACACGCGGCCTGTGCAAGTGCAGCCCGCGGGTACCCGTGCACTGTTATAGCTCATCATGCATTTGCACACATGTTGTTTCAGTTACAGTAGCGGGCTTGACTGGTTTCTTTTCAGCCAGTGTGGGGAAGTCATCCCCTCCTGTGGTGAGAAGTGTTCCTCTCAGGGGTGTGAGTCTAGGGTTGCACAGTCAGTATGTTAGGGCCTCTTACCCTTAGCCTATTTTTTCTTATTTGATTGTTGATAGAAAAGATAAAAAAAAAAAAAAGATTTTGTTTTATGGTTTTTAGACAAGCGTAAGAGTTGGTGCTTTCTTGATCGCCATTGTGCATATTTGCTTTAGTTCTTTGCGATCTGCACTTTAAGCCAGAATTTTATTTTGTTTTCTTGGTTTTTTGCTTGTCGGAATTTTCCCTTTGTTGCTTCATTTAACACTTAAACAAAAAAAAATATCTATGTTTCATTTGCTTCTTTGTTTGAAGATTGTGTTGTTGCATCAATAGCTAGGAAGAAGTCTTTTTGTTCAATTTTTTGCAGTGCATTTAGAGCATAAGTAGCTCGTAGTCGAGCGAAATTCCTTTATTTTTATTGCATGAAATCTTAGAAAAATTGAAAAGAAAAGAAGTCTTTCTTTGCGAAAAGTTGTTGATTTTTGCATTTTTTGTAAAAGTTTTTGTTTCCAAGCATTTCTTATTCATTTTTCTTTGAGTCTTTACACACCATTAGTTTCACCTTCATACCTTGTGACATAAAAAAACCCATAAAAGAAACTCTAATTAAAATCTATTAGACTATTTGTTTGTAAGGTTCATACACTAGCTCAGGACTAGGGCCTTGGAACAGGTTGGAGAGTAAATTCTCCAAGGCCACCCAAAAACAAACATTGGAGTCTGTGATAGGGAGTGTAGAAGTCTAGTTACGTGGAAGTTATTTGGGACCCCCCTCTAACACAGGGGATAAACACGAGGTTGCGTAAGGAAAGGTAGCGGAGATAACCCCTCCAAATCCAGACCAAGCATAGTGGAGAACACATATCGAGGATTTGTTGAGGGATTTCGTCGTTTGCATTTGCCATGGGGCTTCGTGGGTCTCGAATCCATTCGAGGTCCTCATTTTTCTTTCGGACCATTTTCTCTCAATACCCTTGACAGGTTTTGGGCTTGATACCCTTCTCATTGTGGTCTACTCGACTATCGATTGTACCCGCCTGGTGACTGTTCGCGTGCTGGAAAACTAGTTTCCAATCTTTTCTAGAGACATACACAGGTGACTGCGGGGGTATACCGCGGTACCTAGGATAGACATCAGGCCACGCTTTGCAGAGTATACCTAGAGGGTGCTTCCGTTTTTGAGTTGCACTTGCATCGGTAAGTTGCTCTAGTGTTGGTTGTTGTAACTGTTCTTCCAACTAGTTTAGTGTTTGCGTGATTTATCTCTTAGGGGATTATTTTTAGTGTGTGTTACTGTTTGAACGTGTAGAATACCTTAGAATGTCATGGATATTCTCACACAGTGGAGGATTCAGAGATCCATCGGTCACGAAGGCTTTTGGGCCTGCCGCTGGTTATACTAGAGCCACCCCCGCCACCATTGAGGCGGAAGCTAGACCAACAAGGGTCTTTCGAAGCAACCGGGTTACAAACTGTTGAGCCCGAACAACTCCCAGAGGAATCAACCGCTGATATTGGTTCGGTTGAAACCCCAACCACTGATACTTGGCCGCAAGTTATTGTGCCAATTCAATTTTACGAATGCTTGTCAGTGCCTCACACAGTTATGGAACCAAATTCTATTACTTCTTCTGGGATTTCTTCCATTCCCACCACCGTTGCTACCACAGGAGAAGCATATCCTAACTTTCTATCATTGGCCCGAGCCACTACGGTCGCGGCCGTAACTACATCGCACAGTGGACCGACCCCATCTATCGCGGCGGCCACAAATCCCTTCACACCTAGTGCGACAGGCTCTCCGTTTTCATACAGTATGCCTAGTTCAGGTACAATTCCTGCACTCACTCACTCCACTTTACAGACTTTGGGTCTAGGGGAAGGGAGCTCTAACACTCCTCTGCAAGGTCAACTTGGGGGCATTCCTGTCTCTTTTAATTCTTTTCCTTATGTTGGAGGCCATATCTCTCCTTCGTCCCCTTCGCTCGGTGGTCTGCATCAGTAGTCCATCAGGCAGCCTGCACACACAAGTTTCTTTGGAGACGAGAGTCAAGGAACATCTACGTAAACACTGTCGGTAGGTTCATCACCGTTTGTTTGGAATAAAAAATTTGGTAACAATACTTTTTCATCCACTACTTTCCCATCTAGGGGCACTCCCATATTTGGACAATCTACTCTAGCGCAGGGTATTATTCCTGCGCCGGGGGCACATATACCAGGACCTTGGAGCTTAGGACAAGGATTTCATTCCCTCATCTGGAATGTCATTCTAGGGTAATTCTTTCCATAGTCAATGGAACCCCAGACAGACTTCTATGCCTATCCCAGCAGGACCGACATGGAGTAATCCTTCCCAAAGTCCGTCAAACACGATGAATTCCCAACATCCTATGTCCTTCATGGGGAATCAATCAATGATGTCTCTACAGATGAAAAATCCTTACGCTGGTCAGAGCCATGGTTTCTACCAGAATCCAGGCTAGCAGCCAAAATTTTCCTGGAAACCTGGTGCCAGTCAAACTCCAAGACCCTTTTTTCCAGGCTATCAGCAGCAACCCAAACTACCATTCCTTGCGATGTTACACTTGCCAGATTTGACATGGTTGTTAAATGATCCTATTTGTCACGATCCACATTGGCCTCCTATGCCAACGAAGTTGCCTTCGAACATTCCAAAGTTTGAGGCCAATCCTAACGAAGATCCAGGTGATCACGTGACTACTTTCCATCTTTGGTGTTCATCTAACTCACTGAAATTTGACTCCGTCCAGTTGCGATTGTTTCAACGCACTCTTATTGGGAGTGCCACGAAATGGTACATTGAGCTTGATCGCTCATGATATTCTTCTTTTGGCGAATTGTCTATGGCCTTCCTTAACCATTTCCAGTTACCTGTGAGATACGACGTGGGCACAGAACTGCTTGCCAATTTCGAACAGACGATAGTAGACCATATCTCTGATCATATCCGAGAGTGGAAATGTCAAAAGAGTCTAATAAAAGTATCGGTTCCACTAGCATTCCTTCTTGAGTGGTTCCTTAAGTCTTTAGTACCGCAATTATCCAAAAACGTCGCAACTTCTGGGGTTTTCTCCGAAGAAGATGCCATCATGAGAGCTCAACAGTTTAAGCTCATCTATTCTCAGTCTGGTATATTATACAACATCCTGTCGGATGCTCCACGATCAATGTTGGATAAAACTAGATAGAGAGTTGGACCACATGCCGACGACATTGTTGGCTCAGCAAAAACCAAGCCCGCTGAACAATTGACGAAGCAATTGCAACAGTTATCTATCCAACACTCAGCGGCCAACCAGACTACTGCTTTGGCTGCTCCTCCTACCCAAATGTCAGAAGTACACTCTGTGCAGATGACTAACCGAAAGGCCAACCAGCAGCCTGAAGGGAAGAAGAAACAATGAAATAAGGGTAAGGGGGAGAAAAAACCCACTGATAATGCTGGCGAGGGAACCATGGAAAAATGGAAGGCGAGGTATCCATGCAACTTGTGTGCGGAAGACCACCCAACCCATCTGTTTCCTCGACTTGCAGAGGCCCAAAAGTTTGTCACACAGCAACAACAATCCGTGTTGACTAATCCCTTTCAGCATGGGTAAAATTTAACTCAAGCCTCTACAAGTGCCGAAGGGGGCAGTCAGGAAACCTGCCCTCCCCCAAATAATTCCTCTTCCACGAAATGTATATATGGTTAGGGGCGATGCTTTACTAATGACTAGAGCACATGACTATAGTAAACCAAGCACCTCTGAGAAGGGCAAAGAAGTTCTACTCCCATCTCTTCCTCTATAGATTGAGAAGACGTTGGGAGAAACGATGAAACGCATTCCAAAAGGTGCATTTAAGAAAGCTTCTCACAATCCAAATGCAAGGGCCGCCCAGAATTACTCTGTGGTGGAAGATTTATCCCAAACCCCTTGTGCTATGTCCACTTTGAAAGTCCTCCAAAGTTGCCCTGCTCAGAGAAAAGCCTTGTTGACTGCTTTAGGCTCTACGGAGACTTGTAACCTGGGTACCATCATGTTAGATACGATTGACTTTAAACCTCGTCTGCCTTACCACGTTGCATTTCAAATAGTAGTGGCTCATCCCACAAAAACTTTTACACGCAATATATTTCACACGGTGGTCGACGAGGGTGCCTCGACATGCGTTATGTCATTAGCATGCTAGAAAGCCATTGGTCAACCTGAATTGTCTCCATCACCTACTCTCCTCACTGCGTTCAACGGTCATTCTTTCCGACCACATGGCATCATTCCTTCTTTCCCTGTGCAGTTAGGAGGGAATACTGTGTGTGTCGAGGTAGAGGTAGTCAATGCTCCCCTTGACTATAACCTCTTGTTAGGTCGGAGTTGGACTTATGCTATGCAAGCTGTGGTCGCTACAGTTTTCTGAGTCTTCTTGTTTCCACATGAGGGTCAGATAGTGACCATTGATCAATTGTCCTTCTCTAGACCTGACCCAGCTTTGGGGGCATCCACAGTTCCCATGATAGATAATCCTCAAGATGATGTCATTAACATAAGAGTTGGTTTGTGCCTATCTTTGATGGGTACTTTCGATTACCCACCTCCTCATGGAAATTTCAAGTTTATATCGACTCACCACAAGGTTGAGATTTTTCATGTCACGTCATTCTGCACGACTTACTTTCAGGATCCGTGGATTCTTCCTTCCCCATCAGCCAAGATGGATGAGATAGGGCACGCCGGCATGTCCATGCCCTTGTTGGCCGCTAAAGTAGCATACTCTTTAGTCTAGCAAGCTTCAGCTACTCCTGATCCGACTCCCGCACAAGAGTTGGATCCACCTTTAGAGCCTATCTGGGCTCAGGGTTCTCTCACCAACACCGATTCGTTAGACTTTGACTTGCCTTCTGACGAAGCTATCATTGAAGCAATGACTAGTCGGGACAAACCTTGGGAAGATATTCATCACAGATCATATTTCCTCCCAGAGTTAAGCCAAATCGAGGCAAGAGAATTCACTATCACCATGATGGGAGATCAGCCATGTCCCATTAACCTCTTAGCTACACAGGAAATTTATGCTGAGGGAGATATGGCGACTATCGCCGCCACTATACCTATCAACATCTCTCGAAACCCTGGCATCATGGAGAATGTCTTCGTCGGAGTGGATTGCTCCCCCGAAGAGATTCAGAGTTACACGGATCTTTTCAAAGAATTCCACGATGTTTTTTCCTGGTATTATGAGGAAATGCCAGGCATCGATCTGAAAATAGTTGAACATGAGATCACAACATATCCTGATGCTAAGCCTGTTCGACAAAAACTTCGTCCAATGAATCCTAGGAAAGCAGTAGCCATTAAGACTGAGGTTGAGAAATTGCTCAAGGCTGGGTTCATATACCCTATTCATTTGACTCAATGGATGTCCAACCCCGTGTCGGTCGATAAAAAACAAGGCACGATTCGTGTATGTACCGATTTCCGTGATTTGAACAAGGCATGTCCAAAAGATAATTATCCAACCCCATTCATTGACCAGATCATTGATGAATGTGCTGGTTGTGAAGCCTTTTCGTTCATGCATGGTTTTTTGGGCTATAATCAAATCCAAATCAAGCCTGAGGACCAACACAAAACGACTTTCATTTGTCCATGGGGAACATTCGTCTATCGTAAGATGCCTTTTGGCCTCAAGAATGCTGGAGCCACTTTCCAGTGGGCCATGTCTTTTGTGTTTCACGACCTCAAACATATCGTCGAGACCTATCTAGATGATTTAGCATCACGCTCTCGCAAACAAAAGGATCATCCTACACACCTTAGACTAATCTTCGAACACTATCGCTACTTCAGGATTCGCTTGAATCCCAACAAGTGCATCTTTTGCATCATTTCAGGACATTTGTTAGGTTTCATCGTTTCAACAATAGGGATCATGGTGGATCCTCTTAAGGTGGAGGAAATAATCTAGTTTCCCCCCCCCACACACAATCTTACAACTTCAAAGTCTTCAAGGCAAGGAGAACTTCTTACGACGCTTCATCGCCAACTATGCCAAAATCACCAAGGGCTTTATGCGTTTACTGAAGAAAGATGTTCCCTTTTTCTGGGACGACACCACTCAATGCTCTTTCGACACATTAAAACACGCCCTCACTACCGCACCTCTGCTACGGCCACATAATTATAACAAAGACTTCTTATTATATCTGGTTGCCGCAGAGTCAACCATAGGCATGGTTTTAGTTCAAGAAGATGATTTGTTTTCAGAATACATGATCTATTACCTGAGTCGAGGCCTCATAGGACCGGAACTTAATTATACCCATCTCAAAAAACTTGCGTTGGCAGCAATTCATGCTGTTCAACGGTTCTGTCACTATGTTCTGTTTCGCAAGACCACCATCGTTGTTGTCATGAATCCATTCCAGTACATGTTGACACGATGATTTATCGGTGGAAAAATCAGTATATGGATGGTAATCCTCTAATAAATTGACTTAGACTTCGTTTCAGCCAAGTCCAAAAAGTCATTGGTCTTTGCAAAACTTATCTTGGAGCTTCCGGTTGAGTCAGGTGACGTTGTGCCTGAGGAATCACCTATCTGGGGGGATATGCTTTTGATTGAATCTTCAGACCCCTGGTACAGAGATATATTGATCTATATCCAGACTTTGAAGTGCCCCACCTCTGCTTCTCATGATGAGAGTCGACAGATATGCCATCAGGCTAAGAACTATCTCATACTCAACGATACGTTGTATCGGAGAGGTGTGGACTGCATCTTGCGTCGATGTCTCACTCATGAGGAGGCTGTCATAGTGCTCAATGATTGTCATACAATAGCTTGTGGCGATCACTTATCCGGGTTGGCAACAACCCAAAAGATTTTACGAGCAGGTTACTTCTGGCCCAAACTTATGAAAGATTGTATCGAGTCTGTCAAGAAGTGCCATCCATGCCAAATCTTCTCACGGAAGATGAGGGCACATCCATCTCCCATGTTTCTTGTTATCATAGTTGGTCCCTTCACTAAATTGGGGATTTATTACACTACAAGTAACCCCCCTTCAGCAAGGGAGCACCGCTATATCATCATAGATGTCGACTGCTTCACTAAGTGGGTCGAAGCTATGCCAACATTCAAATATGATGGAGAGACTGCAACTCTCTTCTTATTTAACCAGATTATAGCACGGTTCGGTGTCCCGAGGGAGATTTTCACTGACCATGGCAGTCACTTTCAAAACCAAATGATGTCAGAATTAACATCACAGCTTGGGTTACGGTAGGAAAACTCGTCACCTTACTATCCCCAAGCCAATGGGCAGGTGGAAGCTATAAACAAAACTCTTAAGACGATTCTACAACGAACTATCAACTCAACCAAGTCAAATTGGAATTTGATGTTATACTTGGCATTATGGGCTTACCGAACCTCAGTCAAGACTGCAACCGGTTTCTCACCTTTCCAACTCGTTTACAGGCTGGAGGCAGTCTTGCCCATCGAATGTCAAATTCCATCTCTAAAATTGGCAGTACAGTTACTGCTAGACACTTCTCCACTTGAACGATAACGAGTCACTAGGACTTATGCCCTCAAAAAATATATACATATCAGTGCTCATGGCACATAAAAGTATAAAGTCTGTTCAGGGCCTATGGGCCCTGTTATAATCATATACAGCCTGGCCCAAATGCCTAAACAATCGGACCCATGTCCGAGGTACCCCCACAATATGAGTTTGTAAGGAGGGCGACAGGTCCTCTATCTCTGCCATGGGAACTATGCGAGTGAGCGCAGTAAAGTTCCACTCAATTTTCCTTAGGACCCTCTCAGCCTCTCCTGCTGGGAGGTTCCCTGCTACTGCTGCTCCTTTAGCTGCGGCTTCTGGCCGTGGGCGACGTCTGTTCCATGCATAGTCGGCAGGTCGCACGGGTCCCACATCTGCATGCAATAAACATTCACCCATCAAAAACTCTGGTATACAAAAACATGATATATATATCAAAAAGACATAAAAATTACATATGCAAACAAAAAACTATATAGGTGGAGACTTAACCATCTCCCCTCACTCCTCATCAAGAGGCACTGGTATTGCTGGATCTCTGGAGAAGTCGATCCCTGCATATGGGTAGTCCTCAATAGCCAGGATCTTTCATGACAGCCAAGCAAAAAATTCATCGTTGAAGGCCTCTATGGTCCTCCCACCACCCTGTCATGGTAGTAATGCTGCCCATCTGCATACTGCGGGGAAAGTAGCCAGATGTCCTCATACTATTAGCCGAGGACTAAAACATGGAACTCTCTCGAAGAAAAATGAACACAGGATGGTCCCAAACTCGAAGTTCCAGTGTGTCCGCTATTTGCAAGCTATTAACTAACTCGTCATGTTCACTAGTAGTGTGGTACTCCAATCAAAAATTTGTGCATTCATGCACTAGATTGCACAGTTCATCTGTGCATGAGAAGCCTAATGCACGGCTGCGGAGCCGGTAATCCACCCAATGAGTGATAAAATAGTCTGAAGGGTGAGGCTGGTGATCCTACTATTGGGTACTGAGGAAGTTCTCTGATCGGTCCCAGCCTCACAATACTCCTCTATCAACTCTGAGAATTTGCTCAGCCTCGCAGGAAAAGTCTAAAAGTTGACTGGTTCCCCTCTCCTCGAGAGGCCATTCAAAAAGTAAATATCCTTGGTGGTGGGAACAAAGTATTGCCCCTCTAGCATGAAAGCCTCTGAATCAGGGTGCTAGTAATCAACCAAGGCATTCAGTAGCCTTGGTTGCGAGCGCATAAATGGACACAAAAAGAATTTTACCAAACCGCATTGTGTCAGCACAGCCATAATGTTCGGATATGTAGCCACTAACTCATTGGCAGCCTCGTGCTCCCTCTCCCTCCACTGAACATACATCCTCCCAACACAACAAAGAAAAAAACGGGGGTCAATACTTCCTCAGATTAATTTTTTCATCACGCGAGGGGTACCCACGGCCTGTTGAGGCAACAGTCACGGGTACCCGCGGGCAGGCTTGGCTTTGCATGCGGGTACCAGCGGGCTGTCCCTGGACAACCCACGTTTTCCTAGGGCCGACCTCTTTGAGGTCGACGCCCACCCCCAAAATCAACTAAAAAGCAACAAATGAAGTATTGAATAACATGACAAGGGAGTTTGTACTTACTTGGTCCAAGAAGAAGTCCATTTTGTCCACTGTAGCTCCCAGAATCACAATTTTTGGCAAAGGGGGTCTTTTGGCTCCAGAGTCAATTTCCAAATCAACAATGGTGATAATGAGCTGCCAGCTTCTATTTATAGACTTTTTGGCCTCTTTTTGTCACTTTTTTG
>JZKD02S2178657.1:270344-281321 GCA_000966675.3 Picea glauca | reverse complement strand
TTTTGGTTGAGGTACATGTTGAGTACATGGTTGAGACAAGTAGTTGATGAGTTGGCGCACATACATGAGGTGTATAGTTGATGATGTTGGTAGATATTGATGAGTCATAGTTGATAAGTAGTTGACACATGATTGGTACATACTTGGCACATGGTTGGATGCACTTGTTTATGGTATAGGTTGATTATAGGTTGGTGCATGGTTGATGCACTTGTTTATGGTACAAGTTGATTACAAGTTGGTGCATGGTTGATGCACTTGTTTATGGTTGATTCATGGTTTAGATTTATTGGTACAAGTTTACAGAGGTATATCTCACAGTGATAGTGTGGCAGTGGTTCCATCATTCTACTTCTACTTCAAGGTGGCAGGACGGGGCAAGGACAGGTGGTTGTAGCTGGAGAACATTGGGTGTTGTAGCCTCCTTCTGGTTGTAGCCAGAGATTTGGGGAGTTGGAGCTTCCCTCGGGTTGTAGCCTAAGAAACTAGGGGGTTGGAGCCTCCTTCCAATTGCATCTGGAAAGAAAAGGAATTTGGTGCTTCCAATGAATGTAATTCTTTAAGACATATAAGAAAAAACATTATGTGGTTTTCTCCCGATTTGGGTTTCCACGTAAAACACTAGTGTACTGTGTATGTGTGTGATTGTTTATTTATTACTTCTCATTATTGGATAATGATTCTACATTGATATAACATTTGAAGAAAAAGGATTATAATTACGTTATTACTGATTCACCCCCCCTCTCAATAATCCAACATTTCATTGTGAAGCATTTGTCCATATTGATAAAGAAAGTAGAACAAAGCTCGAGGAAAAATCCAGGAAATGTACCTTTATTGGATATGGTGTTAATGATTTTGGTTATATCTTATGGGATTATGAAAATAATAAAATCATTAGGAGTATAGATGTCATATTCAATGAGAATATCATGTACACAGATTAGTTGCAGGCAAAGAAACAAGAAAAAGAAAAACTAGAATACACAGTGCTTGATGAGATCACTGAAAAAGAAATTCCAAAGGTATTGTTATAGTCCAAAAATTCCCTACCTATGCATACATGGCATTGGCCTTTCCATTTACAGAATTTTCCAAATTATTGTTGAGGATCCTTCTTTAAAAGCCATTTTTTGGAGCATGTACACATCCTGCTGCACTATAGCCCATGTACACATGCATGTTGCATACTAGAAATCCCACGTACATACATTAGGTGCATACTAGACATCCCACTTTTACCTCGAAAGGTTGCAAAAAATAAAAAGTTGCAAGGAATTTGACGAAGTTTACAGGCTATTGGAGGTTTTCCAACCATTTTACCCATTGTATCATGTCCCCAAACCAAATAACCAACTTTTTTCCATATAAAAGGAGGTCTTGGGGTCTCATTTCAATACCAAAGAAGAGAATAAAGAAACTCTGCCAAAATCCCTTCCCTTTATAGACCAAGTTTTGCATCCCTTTCTGAGATTTGGCCTTGGCATTCCCCTTCATCCCGTTTTCCTTATACAACCCTTTCCATTTTTTGAAAGAGATCAGTTGTTTGTAAGAGGCAAGTATGGAATGGTGCACTTGGAGAAGCAGTAAGAGGATCCCAGACCAAGTTCACAGAGCATTTTCCGATAAGAAGGTTGTAACTTTTATAATCTTCACATCTGAATAAAAGAGTTCTTTTATGTCCCAAACATTGTGTCTTTGTGCTTAGTTGATTAATGCATCTATATTTATATCTGAACACTAAAATTGATAAGTAGATATAGTATATCTTGTAGCTTTTTTTTTATAAGTTGTTTGCAGGTCATCTTTGGAGGAGATCAGTAATCCAAGAAACTACAAAGGTGAAGGAGGTCTACACCAGTCGAAAGGACCTAAAGTACACCTACCTTCCTTTCTCTTATCTTTTAAGCTCAGATTGTTTGGGGTAGTTTAGAAATAGAGCTACCTTTTAAGGGAGATCATTTCTCTTCCTGTACTTCGACCCGATATAGTAATAGGGGTATTTTCCTCTATAGCATATTGGTGACTTCATTGGGTGGTCTCTCTAGGTTCTTATTGGGATTTTTTGGCTTAAATTGGTTTTTTCAATTTCTTTTCGAGTTTTTCAGGTTTACTAAGTCATTTTAGGGTTTTTGGTCACCTTCCAGGTGCCTACCAGCCTTCCCTACCTAGTCAGTCTGCCAAGCCTTTTTTATTTTTGAAAAATTTTAGAGGTGTATGCACCCTGCTTTGGCCCAGCCTGCATACATATATAGTCTCCAAAGTATACAACCCACATACATACACAGGCTACTTGTGCAAAAACCTGTGTCTCTATGTCTCCAAAGGTTTTAAAAAAAAGAGTTTTTTTCTTTCTTGGAAAAATCTTTGTTCCTCTCAGGCCTTTATTGGACTTTACAGGGTCTCTGTTAGTAGTCTTAGTTTGGGTTAAAGATTCATTTTTAACTTGTTTCTTGATATTCTTTTTTTCCTTAGAGGTTTAGAGTTGACCTATAAGCGTTAGATCCTCCTCTATATTCTTGTGAGTTCCTGTGTTTACACGATGGTCTAGGGTCTGTATGAGTCTTGGGTTTTATATTCTCTTTATCTATTTTATGCTTCGAAAAACAAAAAGAATATTTTGCTTCTCTTTTTCTTGTTTAAGCATTTTAGAAAAAAAAATTGGATTAATGGATTTAGTTTGGTTATAGTAGCATAAGTTTTCTTTCACAAACTAAAAGATCTATGTTTCAAAGTTCATTCTTCTCTTTTTATCTGAAAGATAAGTAGTTTTTCATTGTGTAACAAAAATATCTTTTAGATAATTTTCGGTTATAGGATCTTGAAATATCATTTTGAAAATTTTGTAGTTGCAAAGATTTAAAAGTCATTTCTTTTAATTGAAGTATCTAGTTTGATTTTTCATAAGTGATTTAAAACTTTCTTCATTTTCATCTCTTCCAAACACCACAAGTTGTTGATTCATATTCTTTGATTAAATCAAGCCCATAAAATCAACGCTTAACTTAAAATATATTATAATTCTTGCTTGTAGGGTTCACCAACTACTCTAGGCTCTAGGGCCTTGAAATAGGTGTGAAGAGGGAACTATTCAAGGCCATATAAACAAACATAGAAGTCTGTGAAAGGGAGTCTTATAGGTCTAGTGTTGTAACAATCATCTTGTATCCCCCTCTAACACAGGGGATAAACACGAGGTCACGTAAGGAAAGGCAAAGGAGATAACCCCTCCAAAGTTGGACCAAGCGTAGTGGGGATTGTGTATTGAGGATCTTTCTTGGGAATCACATTGATCTCATTTTACTATGGAGCTTTGTGGACCTTGAATCTGTTCAAGATATTCAATTGTCTTCTAAACCAAATGCCTTCGGTACCCTTGAAGGGATTCATAATTTTTTATCCTACTCATTATGATCATCTTGACTATCGATTGTACCCGCCTGGTGACTGACTGTGAGCTGGCAACCTAGTTAACAATTTTTACGGACTTACACAGGTCACTACAGGGGTATACCATGATAGCTAGGGCAAACATTGAATCGTGATTTGCAGAGTATACCTGGAGGGTGTTTCACTTTTCGAGTTACACTTGCACCAGTAAGTTTCTCTATTGTCGATTGGCGTAACTAATCTTCCTACTAGTTAGTTGTCTGCTTGATTTTCCTTTAGGAAATTTTAATGTGTGCTCTTTGTTTAATGCTAGATTGAATTCAAAGTGTCAGCTTATCATTTCACATAATGGAGGATCAACAGCTCAGCTGCTCACGTAGAATTCAAGGCATGTTGCCATTTAATTTGGAGCCATCTTCACCACCATTAAAGCGCAGGATAGATCAAGAAGGATCGTTCGACATGGATGATTTTAGGGGCTAAATTTCACTCATGGGCTAATTTTCCATGGTTTTTCCAAAAACGAGATTCATTATTTTAAAAATGATTCGCCCAAATTCTATAAGATAAAATTATTTTACCTCAAAAATCACCAAAATTTTATAAAAACTATATATAATCATTAGAAATTTAAATATTTTTACAAAAATATCGCCAAACATTTATAGTTGGCATATGAAGGATACGTAAGATTCACCAAGGTTTCTACATTTAAAAATGAATTTTCATCCTTAAAATCATCGTTGTCGTTTGAAGCAACCGGTCCACAAGAAACTGTGCCCGAGCCATATTTGAGAGAAGAATTTCTGATACTGGAGCAATCCGTTGTTTCTGACCTCGAGAAAAAAGGTTTCAGACCAGCAAATCCTCTGATCACTGACTTATTGGTGCTGATTCTAATTCAGATAGTCCCTCTCGAAGTGACCTCCTAAATGATATTTTGTTTGGCGAGCAGTAATGGAAGAGACTAACGCTACTTCGTTAGGGAACCCTCATACACCCATCATGACTATTGTAGGAGGGGGTGTTTGTCACACACCCACTACGACATAGTAAAATTTTCTATTTTCCTCAAGGGACAGAATCCCCAAAGTCCTACAGGGGCCTAGCACAGACTAGTTCTTCCCTGTTCACCTCCCTGTGATCGTGGGATAGGACCACAGGCCAAACAAACCAGGCACCTTTTCATGTTTCGCGACTCAGCAAGACAAGTGAATCCATTCTTAAAGGTAGAATGGTGAGGGGACTCCAGAATGAAACCCTAGCCATTAATCTAGGTGTGTAGATTCTGGCTATCCAGATCTACCTATCGCTTAACGACAAAGCACTAGCTCCCTTTCATTAGTCCCTATCTCGATAGGACCACATTCGTACCTAAATGCAAGCGCCTTTCACAACTCGCGACCTCGCGAGTCATGAGTCAAGAACCCTCAAATTTTCTTCACCAATCGTCGATACCCAAGATTCCGATATGGTATGGCTTCCTTCTATCAGCACCTTCGGAGCGTGACCATTGGCTAGGTTAAGTGCTAGAACGTCTCGCTACTCACCACTTTGCGAGTTTCAATGTCGAGCTCCCATACTCTCATCTCGCGAATCTCCGAGACACGAGAATTCAATGGAGTGTTGACTCCTTTCTTTGTCAGCGCCCTCCACCTGTAACCATAGGCTAGGGCTTAAATACCAGCGTTTCTCACAAATCACACCTTCGTGAGTTCATGGGTTGAACTCTCGTGCCCTCCTGTTGCAATCTCCCAAGACTCAACAAGCCAATGTCGGGTTGACTCCTTCCTTGATGCTTTTCACTACTCGCAACCTTGTAGGCTAAAGCATCGAGCCTTCATGCTCTTATTCTGTGAATCCTCAAGATGTGAGAAATAAATGAAGCATTGACTCTCTTCTCTAGGTGATGTGTATCCACCTGTCAACCATGCGGGCCCCACCTTGGCTTTCTGCCACGTGTCCACACCTATGCCCCGGCTCTCGACACATCACAACTTCTGTAGTCGAGACGAGGTCCACTCAACCTCCGATACTCTGAATGCATGATACACATGGTGAGGCTTTGATCCAACGGTCATCTGCGTCCTAGATCCTACAGTTGTCACTGCTCCTCATGATTTCGTGACTTCACGACTTGAGTTGTTGGGCCTTTGTGCTCCTTTCTAACAAGAACCTGAAGTACGAGAAGTCAATAGGATATTGACTCCCGTTCCAAATGACACGTGTCCACCACCTGTCACCACTTCCCCCTCTCTCTGGGCATCTTATCATCACACCACCTGTCAACCACGTGGGTCCCACCAAGCGGATGTGCCACGTGTTGCACAGGCTCTTGCAACTCGTAAGCTCATGACTTCTATAATCAAAACTGATTCCCCTCAACCTTCGAGACCTTGATATGCAATATGGCGAGGAGGTCCTGATTCAATGGTTTCTCCTACTTCTCGCAATTTGGGACTTTGCGACCCCAAGGGTTTGGTCTTCCACCTCCAAACTCACAAACCCCCAATACACGAAATGGTCATATCTCATGGCTATCCTTCCTCTTTGATCAATGGCCCAAATAACGTCACAATCTTGCGACTTGAGACTTCGTGACTCCAAGAGCCTCGTCTTCCACCTCCAAACTCATGAACCCCCGATACGAGATGTATCAAGACGTCATATCCCACAGTTATCCTTCCTCTTTGATCGATGGCCCAAATCACATCGTGATCTCGCGACTCGGGACTTCATGAATCCAAGGGTTTGGTCTTCCACCTCCAAACTCATAAACCCCTGATATGTAAAATGCTCAGATCTCTGCCACCTGTCCTCCAACATGGACGGTCCCGATGTCTTCGAGACTTTTGGGACATGGTCGAATTCATTCTCCTGCCTAAGTAAAGGCTAATATCGATGTCTTATAGAGCTCTAATGGGTCCCTGAGATCTACGGTCCAGGATCCCATCGCTATTTTCAAAGGCTGAAAGGGCGAGGTGTTAATGCCTATGCTCCTTCTCTAGATCCATCGGTGTTGACAGGCTTGGGGTATTCCCGAAAGGATTCTGACCATTCGTTTACCAAGTGATAGGGTATTTTATTTCTATATTTGAATCTCTCTATCCCGTCTGAGCTTGAGTCACAAATTTCAAACTCTCGGAGCTTCAGGCTCCCATGACTCGGAGACCTTAGAAAGCTACTCTTTCTTGCATAAGGGTTCCAGACCTAGATTGCATGAACCCTCAGATGATTCTCGGGAAATTATCTCTGATCTTAATCATGTCTCTGGTAAGGTTCAGTACGATTACAAGGTTTATGGGGTAGTTCTCAGAAAAGAGTACCCTCAAGGGGCCTTCCCAGAATATTATGAGAAACTAAGAAAATAAGACGATTCTCGGTGGAGCAAACTCATATCCCAGACTTAATCATTTGTGCAGAAAACAACTATGGCATGTAAGCATACACAGGCATCCATTCTATCAAATCAAATGTTAGGCAAACAATTCTATTCAGAACTATTTACAAGCACATAAAATTGAACATGTGATTATGGCATCAACTTCAAATAACACTTATCAGAAATAACACCAGAGGTGATGCACTGCTGAGAGGGGTGCTTATTTCCACCCAACCGTAGGCTCAGTGACTTCCAGAAGATTTACCACTAGCCACCCCCGAGCTGAGACCACGATGCTGCAAGACTATGTCTCAATTTTCCAGTGACCAAGAACGAGGGTTACTTTCCCCCTTCTCTACTATCACTCACTCTGCATATCTCCAGATTTCTTCCTCATTCCCTCGCATATACCCCCCTCCACTCTTCTTCCTGACACATTTCCCTCTTGAGAGGTTGCGTGTGGCATGATTTCCCTCGTGGTGGTTACGCCCGAGGCTCCTACGGATGGGCAGTTCACTTCCCCCATCCCTCCTTAATTCCTGAGGAGCCATCTACCTACCAACCTACGAGTAATTTATTTCGGGCCAGTGAGCCACGCTTGGTTCTCTGGGCTAGTTAAGTCCAAATACGGTATTGGTTTTCGGTGGAAGTTAACATCACCATTCCAGGTGCCTTCCACCACCTTTCTTCAGCCATCATGGTCTCTTTTTCATCATATTCCCTCTCAGTAGTCCTACAATATATATATATATATATATATATATATATATATAACATTATTCACAAGGTCCATTCACATCACACATTCACATTTTTGAGTTTGCCACAGTTCTTGGCTAGTATAGTTATTTTTACAAACTGGGGGAAATGTGGTGTTACAATTCCCTCCCCCTTAAAGGAACATTGTCCTCGATGTTCTTATCTATCAACATGACATGTATGTACAGAAGTAAACAAAATCGGATATGCCTGTCTCATGGCATCCTCCATTTCCCATGTAGCCTCATCTGGGCCAAAATGTCTCTATTGCACCTTGATATGTGCAATGGTTCGGTTCCAGATCAGGGTTTCCTTTATGTTCAGTATGCACTGAGGTTCTGGTAGAAATTCTCCCGCTGGTTCCACCTGGATCACAGACCAGTCAATTATATGATTAGCATCATGTACATATTTCTTCAATAATGAAACATGGAAAACATTATGTGATTTTACTGTGGGAGGAAGTGCTAGCCTATAGGCTACAAGTCCCACTCTATCCAGAACCTCAAAGGGTCCACAATATCGAGGTGCCAACTTGGCACAAGATCCCATTTGGAACTCTTCCTGAGCCTAACTCTGAGATATACATGGTCTCCCATTTTGAACTCTATTGGAGTTCTCCTTTGGTTGGCATAACTTTTCTGTCGATTCTAGGCGACCTTCAGGTTTTGTTTTATCTGAGTCACCTATTGTTCCATTTCTTTCAACATGTCGGGTCCAAAATAAATCTTGTTTATGGGATTACTCTAGCTAACTGGAGTGTTACATGGTCTACCATAAAGATCTTCGAAGGGACTCATTTTTAATGATGCTTGGTAGCCGTTGTTGTAGGCGAATTCTACCAGTGGCAGGTAGTCTTCCCACTTCTTAGGTTGATGCATTACATGCATCCTTAACATATCTTCTAGTATTTGATTCACTCCTTCTATTTGTCCATCGGTTTGAGGGTGATAGGTGGTGTTGAACAACAACTTGGTCTCTAAACCAGCCATCAGTGATTTCCAAAAGTTGGAAGTAAATTTCGTGTCTCTGTTAGACACGATCTCTTTCGACATACCATGCAGTCTGAATATCTCTTTCATGAATACCTAGGCGATATTGATCACCTTGCAAGTCAACCTGACAGGGATGAAGTGAGCAGACTTGCTCAATTTATCCACCACCACCATAATGGCATCATTTTGTTTGGTTTAGGTTGGTAATCTAGTGATGAAATCCATGGATATGGTTTCCCATTTCCATTCTAGGATTGGTAAAGGTTGCAATAATCCTGCTGGGTGTCGATGTTCTGCTTTAACTTGTTGGCACTCTATGCATTTGGCTAGGTACTCGGCTATGTTTTTCTTCAATCCAGGCCAACAAAATTGTTTCCTGATGGTAGTGATCATTTTCTGGTATCCTGAGTGATCCGAGTAGAGTATTTTTTGTAGTTCATCCATGATGAACCTCTTCAAGTTGTTACATGCAGGAATATAAAATTTGTTTCTATAAGTGAGAATACCTCCTTCGGTCATCTGATAGCCTTCATATTTTACTCCAGCGGGTTCTTACTGTAGGTACATGGTCATGGTCTGGATAAAGGGATCTATTTCTTGTGCATTTCTGATTCTTTCCTTGACATCTGTATCACTGGTGCTCACCGCTTCCAAATGAATTGTTTTCATACTTTTGTTGAGGGCATCGACCACCCTATTTTCCTTTCCTTTAATGTATTTGATTTCAAAATCAAACTCGCTAAGGAGGGCCATCCACCTAGCTTGTCTAGCATTGAGCTTTGGTTAATCAAATAGGTATCGCAATCCACAATGATCTTTCATAAGTACAAAGTTTCTTCCCAAGAGGTAATGCCTCCACATTTTCAAGGCATGCACTATGGCAGCCAGTTCTAGATCATGGGTCACATAGTTGACTTCATGCTCATTCAATTTTTGGGATTCATAGTAGATTAAACTTCCTTTCTTCATAAGGACTCCTCTAAGTCCTTCCTTACAAGCATCTGTGCACACGAGGAAGTCAGCTTCTGGATCGACGATCTTCAGCATGGGCGCATGGGTCAGTAGATGTTTCAGGGTTTGAAATCTTTCTTCACATTTCTGTGTCCATGGGAATTTTGTCCCTTTCTTCTGGAGGGCAGTGATTGGACAACCAATCTTGGAGAATCCTTTGATAAATATCCTATAGTATCCTGCTAATCCCATAAAGAATCTGATGTCTGAAACATCCTTTGGGGTAGGCCATTCCATGATAGACCTAATTTTGTCAAGGTCTACCGCTACTCCTTCTTTGGAGAGAACATGGCCTAAGTAATGTATTTCTTTCTAGAAGAATTCACATTTACTGAATTTGGCATAGAGATGATTTTCTCTTAGCACTTGCAATACAAGTCTAAGATGCTCTTCATGCTCTTTTTTGTTCTTGGAGTAAATTAATATATCGTCAATAAAAACATACACAAATTTGTCTAGGTACTTGCTGAGTAGATTGTTCATCAAGCACATAAAAGTGGCAGGAGAATTGGTCAACCCAAATGGAACTACCACGAACTCATAGTGACCATACCTCATCTGGAAGGTAGTTTTATGGATGTCTTCACCCTTGATTTGGACTTGATGATATCCTGACCTCAAATCAATCTTTGAGAAAATAAACGCACCCCCCAATTGATCGAATAGGTCATTGATCCTGGGCATGGGGTACTTGTTATTTATGGTTACCTTATTGAGTTGCTTATAATCTATACACAGTCTAAGGGTACCATCCTTATTTTTCACGAACAGGACTGGTGCTCCCCATGGAGACACGTTGGGCCAAATATAGCCCTTATCCATCATTTCTTTTAATTGTAACTTGAGTTCAACTAACTCGGGTGTGCTCATCTAGAAGGGTGTCCTATACATCAGCACCGCTCTTGGTAAAAGTTCTATTGAGAAGTCTACATCCCTTCTCAGAGGTAAACCTAGTACCTCTTCTGGAAACACATCTCTCTACTCTTTCAGGATAGGGTGCTTGTCAAGGCTTGGTTTGTCATCTTCGATTGTTTTCAACACCTGTATTGCATATAGGGTACATCCCTTTTGACAATACTTTCTCATTTGCAGAGCTAATATTTGTCTCACCAAGACAGGTTTTTGGATCCCTTGAAGGGTTATCCTCTCCCCTTCCTTACTTACACATTCTAAGGTCTTATGGTAATAGTCCAATCTAGCTTTATGGGTAGCTAGCCAATCCATACCAATCAATAGATCATATGATACTAGGGGAAATATGTTAAGGGTTTCTTGGGTGGGGAATTCACCCAACATTAATTGGCAGGATGGTATGACTTCTACTATCCTCCTTTTGGTGCCAGTGGCTAATTGTACCAACCATGGCTTGGTATGTTTTTGTGGCTGTAGTTTACACTTATCAACAACTTTAGGGGCTATATAACTCAAATTTGAACC
>JZKD02S2178657.1:213529-241544 GCA_000966675.3 Picea glauca | reverse complement strand
TATTAGGTCTTCTTACATCCTCCTTATTCTATTTTATTGAAAGGTCTTATTAATATTGACCTTTATTACATCCGAATACATTAATCTACCTATGTGCGGGTTAGGACCTTAACATTCAAGTCCATAATAAAAAGAAAAATTGTACATACATCTTGTGTTATTTTTGTTCCTTGTGGAGATGATTTGTTGTTGATATGTATTCACATCTAACTTATTATAAATGGCAACAATGAGTAATGAGAAAATGTTGAATGTTAACTAAGGATTTTTTTTGTAAGAGGGAAGTTTTGGGAAAAAGATCCCAACACTCATTCACCCCCCCCTCTAAGTGTGGTAGGTGTGTCCAACAAAAGATAGTATATGTTTTGTTTCTGAAGGATGAGGTATTGAAAATGGAAGGTAAGAACCTACGTAGGAAACAAGTAAAATTCTTGTGCCAACACCCACCTTCAGTTGATGCATAGAGGTTATATAGGTGCATAGAATTTGTGTCAATGTTTATGACTAAGAAAAGAGAACCTTAAAAACAAAAACCTTTACCAAAAACTACGAAACCCCAAGGCCTGGTGCCCCCTAGAAGGAGCACTTTTATAGACCAAATTATCTGAAAAGTTGAATCTCAAGCCTCGCTTGAACCTTGAAAAGGTTCTACCTGAGTCCCTCAAGTAGAAAATTCACCAACTGAAGCTCATGTTCAGATTCATAATGGAACTAAAGGAACTGAAAAGAGTTTTCAAAATACACACACTTCACTTTTTAGTCCCTTAGGCGAGGGAAATTCTTGTAATTTGAGAAAAGGAAAAGGGGAGACTAGTTGATTTGCTAAGGAAAACACACCACCACCTGAACCTATATCTCCTATGATTTTGGCAGGATAAGGAACACCTCAAATCCCATACATAGGTAGCGCGATAAAATCTCCTAAGGGACCAAGTAATCAGCCACCTCGAGTAGAAAACCCAGACCAAGAAATACCTGAAGGTTATCGGCACATACTCAACCAAATGGCACAGAAAAATCTGCCTCGACCCCAAACTTCCACTTTGAAATATCCTATGGTCGATTTGATTGCTAATGACCCAATGAAATCCATTCCACTATAGAATATTCTAACCTTCAATGGATTGATCTCAGAGGACCTTGACGCATTCTTATTCAAGTTTGATGTCATGTGCAAAGGCTATGACTATACCTTTGAACCCTAGAAACTAAATCTATTTCCTTCCACTTTGAAAGGAGAAGCTTTATAATGGTTTATGGGACTAGGGGGAGGAACTATAAATTCATGGGATGAAATGAAACAAACCTTCCTTACAAAATATCAAGAGTATTGTAGAACTAGGGATTTAAAGGATGAAATCTTTAAAATGATTGCAAAAGAAAATGAAACACTAGAAGAATATGTTTAAAGATTTCAATATAACCTGCAGGGATCACCTTACGGTACACTACCAGGTTAGGTACTTAAATCCTCTCTAATAAAAGGTATGAAGGATGAATGGGTAGAGATGTTAAATTTTATGGGAAAAGGTGATATTTATCAAGAAACATATGATGACATTGTCCTATTGTGTATCAGGTGTTCACATGGTACTACACAAAATAGATCGAGAATACGAACCCCCATCACCAGAAGAAGTAACATTACTACCGGGAGTGTCACCCAAGCAGAAATTGGTAATGTTTTAGAAAATTTTAAAACTGAAATTTTGGGTACTCTGACTACATAATTAGATGTTCTGGAGGTTAAACAGAAACAAGCAGAAGCATAATATTCATTGGCTATATTTTTTCCACGATGCAGGAGGAAACATGGTTCAAATGAGTGTCACTTGGACATGATTTGGACCTATGACATATATGCCAAAGAGCATGTGACAGAGAAGTTTCCATCACTCTCAGGACTAAAATTTGTCTTTAAAGATGCAGGAGAAGAAACTTAACCGGTATATCTGATGGCTCAATGCCTCCAATGGAATTCTCTCATCACGGGTATGCTACAAGATCCTTCTTCTTTCTTTTCTGAAAAATGTAATCAGCAGCATAATTTTGGAAACACATGGCAGGGCCAACCATTTTCTAATACCACCTGGTAGTCCCAACAATATCCTACTACACCCTAGCCAAATCAACCGAATGTTAACCCTACTTAGCCTAAATTGCAATACCCTACCCCATTTTGGAAAAATTCAAATAATAACCCCTATCCTTCACAGTGGACTAGCATGGCTACCCAAGCACCCAATTGGACTCAAAACTGGAAGTGACCCATGGGACTGACCAATCAACCCATGGGAATGGCTCCTTAAGCTTATCCCACTTTACAAGCTCCACTTCAATTTCCCCAAAATCCCCAACCTCAAATGCGCCCTCAATTACTAGCTCAACCCAACCTGAATCCTAATAACAGACCAGTCTAGCTCATGAAAATTGTCGAGAATTTGGAGGGTGAAACAAACCCTGTAGGGTGCAATGAACTCCAGTTGAGATCAGAGTGTATAATTTCTCCTGAGGAAAGTGATATTCATCAAGAACAAAAGAATGAGAAGGATATAAAACCAGCAATAAAACCATCTATTGTGGTCATAACAGAAGAAAGAGAACGTGGGGAAAACACAATCGAGCAACAAAATACAGATAAATATGTAATTTCTCCTCCCCCATTTCCTGAAAGGTTAATGATAGAAAAATCAGCCATATATCCCAACTTTGATATTGTCGGCGAACTAAAGAATCTATGTGTTAAAATTCCACTCCTATGGGATTTACAAGATATTCCTATTTATGCAAAGACAATTAAAGAATTATGTGGGAAGAATCCCAGAAGGAAAATTAAGAATCCATCAATTGTTCACATGGTAGGAACTTTGTCCGATCTTATTCTAGGCAAGCAGAATCCAGTCAAGTACACAGAACCAGGGAATCTCGTGGTAACGATTTATATACAAGGGTGTTTTTTTCCAAATACGTTGGTGGATTTGGGGGAAGACATCAATATTCTGACTACCAAGACCTGTAATGTTCTGTGTATCACCTCCTTCGAACCTACTTCAACTGTTAGAATTGGCCGATAGATCGGTGGTTAAACCAGTTGGCACATTACAAGACATAGCAATATCAGTTGACTCTTGGGAGTACCCAACTGATTTCCTAGTTATCAACCCAATAAGTAGACTAGATGGACACCCATTAATATTGGGATGACCATGGTTGGAAATGGTAGATTCATACATAGGATTTTGCACAGAAAACATGACAATTGCTAGACGAAGTGCTATAAAAAAACTTATCATGTATCCTCCATCTAAACCAAGTCTTCATGTCATACATTAGCAGTTGTGACCACCTAGATATCCAAAAGAAAACCTATGATCTCCTCTCACACTAGAAGAAGCTCGTGGGCTCAAAAACCAGCTAGACGATTATGTGATCAGTAGCTTCATTAAAAACCCAACTGTTATAAGAAAACCAACATGTCAAATGCTAAAAGTTGTTTTAGATGATGAAGAATAGGGAGATCCTTCGGAAGAATTGATGGAGCAACAGATTCCCACTATTTTTTTCCATAAGAGCATTACAGTTGAAATCTCACCAGGAAACTTTTTAAAGATTAATGCCAATTTGAATGAGCAACAACAACAAAAATTGATTTAGATCCTTTCTAAATATCAACGAGATTTTGGTTGGGAGTATCCTGACATGAAGAGAATTGATCCCCAATTATGTACAAATAATATCTATATTGAAAAATATGTTTGAACCATCTGACAACCCCAACGAAGATTAAACCCTCATCTCAGGGACATTGTCAAAGAATAATTACAGAAATTGTTGGATGTAGATTACATATATCCTATTTCAGACAGCTAGTCGGTCTATCCAATAGTAATCATCCCTAAGAAGAATGGTAAGTGGAGAATCTGTGTAGACTACAACTCAATAAATCTACCTAGAAGGACCATTTTCCCCTACCTTTTATTGACAGGTCCTTGATACTTTAGCAGGGAAGCAGTTTTTCTCCTTCGTAGATGGATTTAGTGGTTATAATCAGATTCAGATTGCTCTGGAAGACCAGGATAAAACTACATTTACATGGCCTTGGGGTACCTTCGCATATTGATTATTTCTTCTTGGATTATGTAATTCTCTAGCGACATTCCAGAGAGATATTTTGAGAATATTTTCTTATTTAATTAATGAAGGACTTGAAGTTTACATGGATGATTTTACCCCTTATGGCACTAACTTTGATCAAGCTTTAAACAATATGGAAAAGGTACTAGAATGATGCATTTCTACCAGGCTATGTTTGAGTCATGATAAATTCCATATGATGATGACTGAAGGTGTGGTACTAGGAAATTATGTTTCTGCAAATGGAATCAAGGTAGACCCAACAAAAATAGAGGTAATCCTTAATTTGCCTACAGCTCATACACAAACTGAGGTACATAGTTTCCTTGGCTATGCAGGATATTATCATAGATTCATAGAAAAAATTTCAATAATAGCTACACCTTTACATGCTTTAACTAGTAATGTGGAATTTTAGTGGTCTGATAAGTGTGATGTTGCATTTATAGAGCTCAAAAGGTTAGTTTCAATAGCACCAGTGCTAAAAGGAATGAACTGTAAATTACCATTTAACATCTCTTCAGATGCATCAGATATCACTATAGGCATTTTCCTTGGACAAGAAGAAGACAAGAAACCTTATGTTATTTATTTTATTAGAAAAAATCTCACTCCTGCCGAATTGAATTACATAGTAATAGAAAAATAATTTTTAGTCGTTATACATGCTATTAATAAATTTCGCCACTATATAATAGGCTATCCAACAATTTTGTATATTGATCACTATGTTATTAGTTATTTATCCAACAAACCTATTACTAATGGCCAGGTTACTTGGTGATTGTTTCTATTGCAAGAATTCAACATCATCATTAAGGATCAGCCGGGAAGAGAGAATCTTGTTACAGATTTCTTGTCTCATGTACCCAAAATAGATAACTCTTTGACAGTTGAAGACCAATTTCCAGACGAACATCTGTTCATTGTGACCATTAAGATGCCTTGGTATGCTGATGTGGTGAATTATCTAGTAGTTGTGAAATTTCTAGCAGACCTATCACCAAGAGAAAGGAAATTAATTTTTCAGCATAGTGCATGGTTCACCTGGATCAGTGGATATCTTTTCCACATAGGGTCTGATCTTCATATCTGAATATGTATCAGATACAATGAAATGTTTGATTTCTTGAAGGCATGTCATGATGAACCCTGTGGTGGACATTTTGCAAACCACTAAAATGGCCATAATGTTTTACAGATGGGATAATATTGGCCCTTAATATTCAAATATGAAAAGAAGTATGTCCACACCTGTGACAGCTATCATAAGATGGGCTGACTAGGCCAAGCTGATGAAATTCCTCTACAACCACAAGTGGTGCAGAACCTTTCGAAAGATGCGCATTGGATTTCATTGGCCCTTTCAACCCAAAATCAAACTATAAAGATTATATACTAGTTGCCAAAAACTATGTGACCAGGTGTGTAGAAGTAGTGGCCTTTAAAAGTAAGGGATGGATGTAAGGCTAGCTATAAAAGTAAGGGATGGATGTTAGGCTAGCTATAAAAGTATAGGGTTTTGATTTTTAAATGGTCAGTTTGGGACAGCAAGGAGGACCATTGGGAAAATGGGGTCTGTGCTTAATAATGTGATTCACATCTCAGATCTGGAAAAAGCTCTTTCACAGGGCAAGGTAGCGGCACTATTGGATCGAATCAAGTTTTGATGGTGTCAGTTTGAGGAAGAAATAGGCGAGGAAAAAGCCAAGCAAAAGAGCAGCTAAGAATTCTTGAACTAAGCTTTAGCAGAAAACATAAAGATTAACAAATAATCAGATGCAGAGTATCCGCTGATAAATTCTACTCTATTACTATCATTTGATAATGAGAATTGAAAAACAAGTGGAAAGAGAACAGGGAAACATTTTAATAGAGGGAAAATGCCACCAATAACTCTGCACAGGAATCCTGTAAAAGCAAGCATGCCCATTGATTGATCATTCAATAATTACAGAGAAAAGAAAGTTTCCTCGCTATACACAGCCCATAGTCAGCAAAATGAAAAACCTCTCATAGATCCGGCCAAATGGAAAACACTCCACAGGTCGAGACCTCTCTCACTCCGCCCCAGTCAAACCCTCATCTAGTCTTTTACATGTGTATATATAATAAAAATCCCCCCAACCTTCCCAAGACTCGCCCTATGCCTCTGTTTTCTAAAAATAGAACAGCAGTTACAATAACTGACACCTGTAGCAGATGGTCTCCAAAACAAACAGGACAACAAATCAAAGGAAGTTTCCATTAGCTAATTGTTGCTTGAAACATCTGGCACACTGGAGGTTGGTTAGAGATTTGTTGTCAGTCGAATCTCCTTAAACAGGGAATGTTTGAAACTATCATTTGCCAATTGTCTAGTTTTCCTCTAGAGCCTGGGATAGCTCTTCCACCTGTGTAATTGCTACCTAAATAAGTGGATCAAACTGTTGTAGTCGGGTTCCCTATTTGCCACAATTATAATGGTTATCAAATTCCCTTCAGCAGATGTCAAACACCAGATAGCTTGAACACTGATTTTAGCTATTTAGTTTTCAACGCAGCATCTACCACAATAGCCTTTAAACAATCTTCAGTAACTCCTCTTCCGGATGGTGGTCTTTGACCCTTGTTATTTGCAAAATATGATGTTGCATATTTTGCAGAACTATCCCATAGATGGATACCCAAAAGTCTCTTCATTAAAAGCCAATTATTTTCATTCTTTTCTTTTGGAGGCAATCCAACTCCCCAATTATTTGATTCATATGTGAAGTCTAACCTATTGAACCAATCGCCAGAGTTATAAGAATCACGATCAAGAGATTTAGAGCGTAACATGTCATCACCTGCATGGAAAAATGGTATACCCTGCAACAGTGCCACAATACTCGTCGCCAAATGACTTATCCTACACCTTTCATCCAGTGGGACTTCCTTTGCAGTCTTCAACACGATAATGTTGAATAACGTTTCATTATCATGCGTAGAAACATAATTTATTTTTTCTTTTGGGCTCCCTACATAACCAATAGGTACTCCATCATGCGTTTCAATTTCTGATCCTTTTACCTCTAGTCCCTCGTAGCTAGTGAATACAAAGTCCCTTAAGTTCCTGGCCAATCCAACATGAATCCAATCAATTATTGATGCAAGATACATTTCCACATCATCCTGCTCGCAATGGTTGTGCTCATTTGCCTGCAAAGATAAGCCTGTCACGAAACCTTGTTGAAGAGAAATACCAAAAGGACAACCACCAATCACTGAGTCACGTATGTGATCATTAAAACTCCCAATCCCTATTCCCATGAGATTTAATTGGGATGCATTTGTCCCTCGTCCATTTTGTACAACCTCACCAAAAACCCATCCTTCTCCATACATGTAAATCTTGGTACCATCTATGCCGGTTTTCTCCTTTGACAACCTATCAAGTGCATTTCTTGCACTAACCATGGTATTTTTCATCAAATGTCCCATAAGATCAAACCAAAATCCATCAACCTTATACTCCACTGCCCAGAGAAAAACATCATCAATTATCAATCGGTTTACCATGTAATGCTCATTGGCAGTGTTATTCACACATGCACTGTTCTCCACAAGCCCATCTATATTTCTTCGCAGATAATAGCCAGGACAACCTTGACAAGGATAGAGTTCTTATCATTTGGTCCACTTGCATGAAAATGGTTGTAGACAACATCCATTATAACCCTTAGACTGATATTGTTTAGAGCCTGAACCATTTTCCTAAATTCCAATGTATGACATGAACCATTTGGATTTGTTGAATAAATCCCTTTTGGCACACATCAAAGGACTTGATTATATCCCCAATTATAACCATCTTCATCTTGAATAGTGACAATTTGAGCTTGTTGCTCCTCTGAATCTAGAGCTAGTGAAACCTCCTCTGGCAAAGGCTCCTTTGTTCATAAAATATCAAGTATCATTGCAATATCATACTGGCGAGGACCAACAGCAGGGGCAAACTCAAGGAACACGCAACCTTCCTTTGCAACTGTGACTCCTCCGCGTTGGACACCTTGAATCCAGCTTCAAACACCCGACAGAGGGTTTAAAGGCTGTGTTTTATATATTTTTTACTTTCTGTGGGCAATATCCCACATTCATGAGAAGAACTCAACTTTGGGCGTTTAAATGAGCTGTCAGTCTCTTGTTATATCGATGAAGTGAGCCCAAGGCTTGGGCTTTGGGGCTTGGTGTTGGCACTGTGCTGGCTAGTGTGTTTGTTGTTTGTTTTTGTAGTTGAATATTTGGGTGTTGGCCCTAGGCCACTATAAATTTTGCTAAAAATTTTATTAATTTTCATAAAACTCTGCATAAATGCAAAGGCCAAGGGGTCATTTTCTTTTGGTTAAATTCGCCAAACATAGATTATAAAACCCACATTAGGCTAATAAACCCAATTTTACATTTACCCACAAGAATAACAATTTTTTCCTTTCAAACCAAATGCACCAAAACTTGCTTTGAAGTTTGTGCACAAAAATTCATCTTATGTTGGGTGAGTGTCGAACCCTTTCTGCCGCCTTCGCCAAGCGTCATGTGCAAACACATATGCCTGCAATAGATACATATTAGTCAGAAAACTAATCCCCTATTATATAGGGTTCTAACATAGGCTCCACCTGGGGAAGATAGCTCCGAAGGAGGTGTCTAGAATCCATGAACTCTGAATTTCGCCGACCAGTTGATCATTGGGCTGTCCCCAAACTGTAAACTGAAAATAAACTGTGAAGAGAAAAAAAGAAAGTGCTCATCCTGATGATCTTATTGGTGCATTTCTACCTACCCTAATCTAACAGTTATTTCTTCAAGCAGGTAATGAAAAAGTGCGAATGAAGCCAACCCAGCAGTTGATCTCTTGCTTGGGCTTCCTCATCATGTTTGATGAAAATCAAAAAAGAAATATGTAATGGAAACTGGTGATGGCTCGAGTCCTTGCAGAAAAAACATGATCTAACAGTTATACTGGAAAAGAGATCCATATAATTTGCAACCGGGTCAATAAATATATGATCTATTTGTTGATTCTCCGGGTATTCCTTTATCACTTTAACATGGATAAGTTTCCCATGCGTGTCCTCAATATCAGACCATGACTGCAACTGTTCAATTTCAGACTTATGCTTGCAAACAACAAATTCATCAATCAAAAAATCGAAAGATGATACAATATCTTTTTGTTTAGGAGACGTAAGTTTCTCATAAAATTGTTTTGGATATTGGAAACTGTAGGACTGAATCTGAGTATTCAAGAGCTCAATATCCCTTTCAAGTTTTTCAGCCAACAGCTCGAGAACACAAATTATACTTTCATGAGAAAAAAATTTCGATTCCCAACAATGAAACAAGGTTGTTAACGGAACTTCATTAATTTGAAAATCTGCCAACTCATCCCTGAAATCTTTTATAGCTTCACAATATATAGGATTTTCCACATACCTTGTCATCTTGAAGCATCATCAAGGCTTTGAAATCTGGATTCTTCAGCAGTAAAGTCGCTTGTGAACTTTGAAGCTCGGGATCCTTAATAATGGATTCGCAAGGTGAATGGTACAGCCTTCTTGCATTTGGCTTCTGTTCACCATCAGAAGTCAAATCTAAACTTGAAGTGCAGCTCTAGAGAAGTCCCCGGTGGAGTTGCCAAAAAATGTTAGCACTCTGTAATTTGCCTAAGGTTGCTGAGGCAATCATAGAGGTAACCTCGAACTGCTTCGAGTCTTGGATCTAGCCCTCCAAGACTCAGAGAGGGATCTCTCTTTTAGATTTAACTTGGTTTGTAAGGGATGGATGTTAGGCTAGCTATAAAAGTATAGGGTTTTGATTTTTAAATGGTCAGTTTGGGACAGCAAGGTGGACCATTGGGCAAATGGGGTCTGTGCTTAATAATGTGATTCACATCTCAGATCTAGACAAAGCTCTTTCACAAGTCAAGGTAGCGGCACTATTGGATCGAATCAAGTTTTGATGGTGTCGGTTTGAGGAAGAAATAGGGGAGGAAAAATCCAAGCAAAGGAGCAACCAAGAATTCCTGAACTAAGCTTTAGCAGAAAACATGAAGATTAACAAATAATCAGATGCAGAGTATCCACTGATAAATTCTACTCTATTACTATCATTTGATAATGAGAATTGAAAAACAAGTGGAAAGAGAATAGGAAAACGTTTTAACAGAGGAAAAATGCCACCAATAACTCCGCATAGGAATCCTGTAAAAGCAAGCATGCCCAATGATTGATCATTCAATAATTACAGAGAAAAGAAAGTTTCCTGGCTATACACAGCCCACAGTCTGCAAAATGAAAAACCTCTCATAGATCTGGCCAAATGTAAAACACTCCACAGGTCGAGACCTCTCTCACTCTGCCCTAGTCGAACCCTCATCTAGTCTTTTACATGTGTATATATAATAAAAATCCCCCAAGCCTTCCCAAGACTCACCCTCTGCCTCTGTTTTATAAAAATAGAACAACAGTTACAATAACTGACACCTGTAGCAGATGGTCACTAAAACAAACAGGACAACAAATCAAAGGAATTTTCCATTAGCTAACTGCTGCTTGAAACATCTGTCACGCTGGAGGTTGGTTAGAGATTTGTTGTCAGTCAAATCTCCTTAAACAAGGAATGTTTGAAACTGTCATTTGCCAATTGTCTAGTTTTCCTCTAGAGCCTAGGATAGCTCTTCCACCTATGTAATTGCTGCCTAAATAAGTGGATCAAACTGTTGTAGTTGGGTTTCCTATTTGCCAAAATTATAATGGTTATCAAATTCCCTTCAGCAGATGTCAAACACCAGATAGCTTGAACACTGATTTTAGCTGTTTAGTTTTCAACACAGCATCTACCTCAATAGCCTTTGAACAATCTTCAGTAACTCCTCTTCTGGATGGTGGTCTTTGAGCCTCATTATTTGCAGAAGATGATGTTGCATATTTTGCAGAACTATCCCATAGATGGATACCCAGAAGTCTCTTCATTAAAAGCCAATTATTTTCATTCTTTTCTTTTGGAGGCAATCCAACTCCCCAATTATTTGATTCGTATTTGAAGTCTAACCTATTGAACCAATCGCCAGAGTTATAAGAATCATGATCAAGAGATCTAGAGCGTAACATGTCATCACCTGCATCAAAAAATGGTATACCCTGCGACAGTGCCACAATACTCGTCTCCAAATGACTTATCCTACAACTTCCATCCAGTGGGACTTCCTTTGCAGTCTTCAACACGATAATGTCGAATAACATTTCATAATCATGCACAGAAACATAATTTATTGTTTCTTTTGGGCTCCCTGCATAACCAATAGGTACTCCATCATGTGTTTGAATTTCTGATCCTTTTACCTCTAGTCCCTCGTAGCTGGTGAATACAAAGTCCCTTAAGTTACCGACCAATCCAAAATGAATCCAATCAGTTATTGATGCAAGATACATTGCCACATCATCCTGCTCGCCATGGTTGTGCTCGTTTGGCTGCAAAGATAAGCCTGTCACGAAACCTTGTTGAAGAGAAAGACCAAAAGGAGAACCACCAATCACTGAGTCACGTATGCGATCATTAAAACTCCCAATCCCTATTCCCATGAGATTTAATTGGGATGCGTTTATCCCCCGTCCATTTTGTGAAACCTCACCAAAAACCCATCCTTCTCCATACATGTAAATCTTGGTACCATCTATGCCAGTTTTCTCCTTTGACAACCTATCAAGTGCATTTCTTGCACTAACCATGGTATTTTTCATCAAATGTCCCATAAGATCAAACCGAAATCCATCAACCTTATACTCCATTGCCCAGAGAAAAAGATCATCAATTATCAATCGGTTTACCATGTAATGCTCACTGGCAGTGTTGTTCACACATGCACTATTATCCACAAGCCCATCTATATTTCTTCGCAGATAATAGCCAAGAACAACATTGTCAAGGATAGAGTCCTTATCATTTGGTCCACTTGCATGCAAATAGTTGTAGACAACATCCATTATAACCCTTAGACCGATACTGTTTAGAGCCTGAACCATTTTCCTAAATTCCAATGTATGACATGAACCATTCGGATTTGTTGAATAACTCCCTTTTGGCACACCTCAAAGGACTAGATTATATCCCCAATTATAACCATCTTCATCTTGAATAGTGACAATTTGAGCTTGTTTCTCCTCTGAATCTGGAGCTAGTGAAACCTCCTCTGGCAAAGGCTCCTTTGTTCATAAAAGATCAAGTATCATTGCAATATCATACTGGCGAGGACCAACAACATGGGGCACACTCGAGGAACACGCAACCTTCCTTTGCAACTGTGACTCCTCCATGTTGGACACCTTGAATCTGGCTTCAAACACCTGGCACAGGGTTTAAAGGTTGCGTTTTATATATTTTTAACTTTTTGTGGGAAATATCCCACATTCATCAGAAGAACTCAACTTTGGGCGTTTAAATGAGTTGTTGGTCTCTTGCTATATCGATGAAGTGAGCCCAAGGCTTGGGCTTTGGGGCTTCGTGTTGGCACTGTGCTGGCTAGTGTGTTTGTTGTTTGTTTGTGGAGTTGAATATTCGGGTGTTGGCCCTAGGCCACTATAAATTTTGCTAAAAATTTTATTAATTTTCATAAAACTCTGCAGAAATGCAAACGCCGAGGGGCCATTTTCTTTTGGTTAAATTCGCCAAACATAGATTATATAACCCACATTAGGCTAATAAACCCAATTTTACATTTACCCATAAGAATAACAATTTTTTCCTTTCAAACCAAATGCACCAAAACTTTCTTTGAAGTTCGCGCGCAAAAACTCATCTTATGCTAGGTGAGTGTCGAACCCTTTCTGCCGCCTTCGCCAACTGTCATGCACAAACACATATGCCTGAAATAGATACATATTAGTCAGAAAACTAATCCCCTATTATATAGGGTTCTAACATAGGCTCCACCTGGGGAAGATAGCTCCGAAGGAGGTGTCTAGAATCCATGAACTCTGAATTTTCCCGACCAACTGATCATTGGGCTGCCCCCAAACTGTAAACTGAAAATAAACTGTGAAGAGACAAAAAGAAAGTGCTCATCCTGATGAGCTTATTGGCACATTCCTACCTACCCTAATCTCACAGTTATTGTTTCAATCAAGTAATGAAAAAGTGCCAATGAAGCCAACCCAGCAGTTGATCTCTTGCTTGGGCTTCCTCATCATGTTTGATGAAAATCAAAAAAGAAATATGTAATGGCAACTGGTGATGGATTGAGTCCTTGCAGAAAAAACATGATTTAACAGTTATACTGGAAAAGAGCTCCATATAATTTGCAACCGAGTCAATAAATATATGATCTATTTGTTGATTCTCCGGGTATTCCTTTAGCACTTTAACATGGATAGGTTTTCCATGCATGTCCTCAATATCAGACCATGAATGCAACTGTTCAATTTCAGACTTATGCTTGCAAACAACATATTTGTCAATCAGAAAATCGAAAGATGATACAATATCTTTTGGTTTAGGAGATGTAAGTTTCTCATAAAATTATTTTCGATATTGGAAACTATAGGACTGAATCTGAGTATTCAAGATCTCAATATCCCTTTCGAGTTTTTCAGCCAACAGCTTGAGAACACAAATTATACTTTCATGAGAAAAAAAAATCGATTCCCAACAATGAAACAAGGTTGTTAACGGAACTTCATCAATTTGAAAATCTACCAACTCATCCCTGAAATCTTTTATAGCTTCACAATATATAGGATTTTCCACATACCTTGTCATCTTGAAGCATCATCAAGGATTTGAAATCTAGATTCTTCAGCAGTGAAGTCGCTTGTGAACTTTGAAGCTAGGGATATTGAACCATGGAGTCGCCAGGTGAATGGTACAACCTTCTTGCATTTGGATTCTGTTCACCATCAGAATTCAAATCTGAACTTGAAGTGCAGCTCTGGATACGTCCCCAGTGGAGTCGCCAAAAATTTTAGCGCTCTATAATTTGCCTAAGGCTACTGAGGCAATCACAGAGGTAACCTCGAACCGCTTCGAGTCTTGGATCTATCCCTCCAAGACTCAGAGAGGGATATCTCTTTTATATTTAACTTGGTTTGTAAGGGATGGATGTTAGGCTAGCTATAAAAGTATAGGGTTTTGATTTTTAAATGGTCAGTTTGTGACAGCAAGGAGGACCATTGGGAAAATGGGGTCTGCGCTTAATAATGTGATTCACATCTTAGATATGTACAAATCTCTTTCATAGGGCAAGGTAGCAGCACTATTGGATCGAATTAAGTTTTGATGGTGTCGGTTTGAGGAAGAAAAAGGGGAGGAAAAATCCAAGCAAAGGAGCAGCTAAGAATTCCTGAACTAAGCTTTAGCAGAAAACATAAAGATTAACAATTAATCAGATGCAGAGTATCCACTATAATTATGCTCTATTACTATCATTTGATAATGAGAATTGAAAAACAAGTGGAAAGAGAACAGGAAAACATTTTAACAGAGGAAAAACGCCACCAATAAATCCACACAGGAATCCTGTAAAAGCAAGCATGCCCACTGATTGATCATTCAATAATTACAGAGAAAAGAAAGTTTCCTAGCTATACACAGCCCACAGTCAGCAAAATGAAAAACCTCTCACAGATCCGGCCAAATGGAAAACACTCCACAGGTTGAGACCTCTCTCACTCTGCCCCAGTCGAACCCTCATCTAGTCTTTTACATGTGTATATATAATAAAAATCCCCCCAGCCCTCCCAAGACTCGTCCTCTACCTCTATTTTCTAAAAATAGAACAGCAGTTACAATAACTGACACCTGTAGCAGATGGTCTCTAAAACAAACAGGACAACAAATCAAAGGAAGTTTCCATTAGCTAACTGTTTCTTGAAACAACTGGCACGCTAGAGGTTGGTTAGAGATTTGTTGTCAGTCGATTTTCCTTAAAGAGGGAATGTTTGAAACTGTCATTTTCCAATTGTCTAGTTTTCCTCTAGAGCCTGGGATAGCTCTTCCACCTGTGTAACTGCTTCCAAAATAAGTGGATCAAACTGTTGTAGTCGGGTTCCCTGTTTGCACAATTATATTGGTTATCAAATTCCCTTCAGCAGATGTCAAACACCAGATAGCTTGAACACTGATTTTAGCTGTTTAGTTTTCAACGCAGCATCTACCTTAATATCCTTTGAACAATCTTCAGTAACTCCTCTTCCGGATGGTGGTCTTTGACCCTCGTTATTTGCATAAGATGATGTTGCATATTTTGTAGAACTATCCCATAGATGGAAACCTAGAATTCTCTTCATTAAAAGCCAATTCTTTTCACTATTTTATTTTGGAGGAAATCCAACTCCCCAATTATTTGATTCGTATGTGAAGTCTAACCTATTGAACCAATCTCCATAGTTATAAGAATCACGATCAAGAGATTTAGAGCGTAACATGTCATCACCTGCATGGAAAAATGGTATACCCTGCAACAGTTCCACAATACTTGTCGCCAAATGACTTATCCTACACCTTTCATCCAGTGGGACTTCCTTTGCAGTCTTCAACACGATAATGTTGAATAACGTTTCATTATCATGCGCATAAACATAATTTATTGTTTCTTTTGGGCTCCCTGCATAACCAATAGGTACTCCATCATGCGTTTGAATTTATGATCCTTTTACCTCTAGTCCCTCGTAACTATTGAATACAAAGTCCCTTAAGTTCCTTTCCTATCCAACATGAATCCAATCAGTTATTGATGCAATATACATTGCCACATCATCCTGCTCACCATGGTTGTGCTCGTTTGGCTACAAAGATAAGCCTGTCATGAAACCTTGTTGAAGAGAAAGACCAAAAGGACAACCACCAATCACTGAGTCACGTATGTGATCATTAAAACTCCCAATCCCTGTTCCCATGAGATTTAATTGGGATGTGTTTGTCCCCCGTCCATTGTGTGCAACCTCACCAAAAACCCATCCTTCTCCATACATGTAAATCTTGGTACCATCTACGCCAATTTTCTCCTTTGAAAACCTATCAAGTGCATTTCTTGCACTAACCATGGTACTTTTCATCAAATGTCCCATAAGATCAAACCAAAATCCATCAACCTTATACTCCATTTCCCAGAGAAGAACATCATCAATTATCAATCGGTTTACCATGTAATGCTCACTGGCAGTGTTGTTCACACATGCACTGTTCTCCACAAGCCCATCTATATTTCTTCGCAGATAATAGCCAGGAACAACCTTKTCAAGGATAGAGTCCTTATCATTTGGTCCACTTGCATGCAAATGGTTGTAGACAACATCCATTATAACCCTTAGACCGATATTGTTTAGAGCCTGAACCATTTTCCTAAATTCCAATGTATGACATGAACCATTTGGATTTGTTGAATAACTCCATTTTGGCACACCTCAAAGGACTGGATTATATCCCCAATTATAACCATCTTCATCGTGAATAGTGACAATTTGAGCTTGTTGCTCCTCTAAATCTGGAGCTAGTGAAACCTCCTCTGGCAAAGGCTCCTTTGTTCATAAAAGATCAAGTATCATTTCAATATCATATTGGCGAGGACCAACAGCAGGGGAAAACTCGAGGAACATGCAACCTTCCTTTCCAACTGTGACTCCTCTGCATTGGACACCTTGAATCCAGCGTCAAACACCTGGCACAGAGTTTAAAGGCCGCGTTTAAATATTTTTGACTTTCTATGGGCAATATCCCACATTCATGAGAAGAACTCAACTTTGGGCATTTAAATGAGTTGTCGGTCTCTTGTTATATCAATGAAGTGAGCCCAAGGCTTAGGCTTTAGGGATTTTTGTTGGCATTGTGTTGGCTAGTGTGTTTGATGTTTGTTTGTGGAGTTGAATATTCGGGTGTTGGCCCTAGGCCACTATAAATTTTGCTAAAAATTTTATTAATTTTCATAATACTCTGCATAAATGCAAAGGCCAAGGGGCCATTTTCTTTTGGTTAAATTTGCCAAACATAGATTATAAAACCCACATTAAGCTAATAAACCCAATTTTACATTTACCCACAAGAATAACAATTTTTTCCTTTCAAACCAAATGCACCAAAAATTGCTTTGAAGTTCGTGCGCAAAAACTCATCTTATGCTGGGTGAGTGTCGAACCCTTTCTGCCGCCTTCGCCAAGCGTCATGCGCAAACACATATGCCTGAAATACATACATATTAGTAAGAAAACTGATCCCCTATTATATAGGGTTCTAACATAGGATCTACCTGGGGAAGATAGCTCCGAAGGAGGTGTCTAGAATCCATGAACTTTGAATTTCATCGACCAGCTGATCATTTGGCTACCCCCAAACTGTAAACTGAAAATAAACTATGAAGAGACAAAAAGAAAGTGCTCATCTTGATGAGCTTATTGGTGCATTCCTACCTACCCTAATCTAACAGTTATTGCTTCAATCAGGTAATGAAAAAGTGCCAATGAAGCCAACCTAGCAGTGGACCTCTTGCTTGGGCTTCCTCATCATGTTTGATGAAAATCAAAACTGAAATATGTAATGGCAATTGGTGATGGCTCGAGTCCTTGCAGAAAAAACATGATTTAACAGTTATACTGAAAAAGAGCTCCATATAATTTGCAACCGGGTCAATAAATATATGATCTATTTGTTGATTCTTTGGGTATTCCTTTAGTACTTTAACATGGATAAGTTTCCCATGCGTGTCCTCAATATCAGACCATGAGTGTAACTATTCAATTTCAGACTTATGCTTGCAAACAACATATTCGTCAATCAGAAAATCAAAAGATGATACAATATCTTTTGGTTTAGGAGAGGTAAGTTTCTCATAAAAATGTTTTGGATATTGGAAACTGTAGGAATGAATCTGAGTATTCAAGAGCTCAATATCCCTTTCGAGTTTTTCAGCCAACAGCTCGAGAACACAAATTATACTTTCATGGGAAAAAAATTTTGATTCCCAACAATGAAACAAGGTTGTTAACGGAACTTCATCAATTTGAAAATCTGCCAACTCATCCCTAAAATCTTTTATAGCTTCACAATATATAGGATTTTCCACATACCTTGTCATCTTGAAGCATCATCAAGGCTTTGAAATCTAGATTCTTCAGCAGTGAAGTCGCTTGTGAACATTGAAGCTCGGGATCCTTAACAATGGAGTCGCAAGGTGAATGGTACAACCTTCTTGCATTTGGCTTATGTTCACCATCAGAAGTCAAATCTGAACTTGAAGTGCAGCTCTAGAGAAGTCCCCAGTGGAGTTGCCAAAAAATGTTAGCGCTCTGTAATTTGCGTAAGGTTGTTGAGGCAATCACAGAGGTAACCTCGAACCGCTTCGAGTCTTGGATCTATCCCTCCAAGACTCAGAGAGGGATCTCTCTTTTAGATTTAACTTGGTTTGTAAGGGATGGATGTTAGGCTAGCTATAAAAGTATAGGGTTTTGATTTTTAAATGGTCAGTTTGGGACAGCAAGGAGGACCATTGGGCAAATGGGGTATGCGCTTAATAATGTGATTCACATCTCAGATCTAGACAAAGCTCTTTCACAGGGCAAGGTAGTGGCACAATTGGATCGAATCAAGTTTTGATGGTGTCGGTTTGAGGAAGAAATAGGGGAGGAAAAAGCCAAGCAAAGAAGCAGCTAAGAATTCATGAACTAAGCTTTAGCAGAAAACATAAAGATTAACAAATAATCATATGCAGAGTATCCGTTGATAAATTCTTCTCTATTACTATCATTTGATAATGAGAATTGAAAAACAAGTGGAAAGAAAACAGGAAAACATTTTAACAGAAGAAAAACGCCACCAATAACTTCACACAGGAATCCTTTAAAAGCAACCATGCCAACTGATTGATCATTCAATAATTACAGACAAAAGAAAGTTTCCTGGCTATACACAACCCACAGTCAGCAAAATGAAAAACCTCTCACAGATCCGGCCAGATGGAAAACACTCCACAAGTCAAGACCTCTCTCACTCCGCCCCAGTCGAACCCTCATCTAGTCTTTTACATGTGTAAATATAATAAAAATCCCCCCAGCCTTCCCAAGACTCACCCTCTGCCTCTGTTTTATAAAAATAGAACAGCAGTTACAATAACTGACACCTGTAGCAGATGGTCTCTAAACAAACAGAAAATCAAAGGAAGTTTCCATTAGCTAACTGCTTCTTGAAACATCTGGCACACTGGAGGTTGGTTAGAGATTTGTTGTCAGTCGAATCTCCTTAAACAGGGAATGTTTGAAACTGTCATTTTCTAATTGTCTAGTTTTTCTCTAGAGCTTAGGATAGCTCTGCCACCTGTGTAACTGTTGCCTCAATAAGTGGATCAAACTGTTGTAGTCGGGTTCCTTGTTTGCCACAATTATAATGGTTATCAAATTCCCTTCAGCAGATGTCAAACACCAGATAGCTTGAACACTGATTTTAGCTGTTTATTTTTCAACGCAGCATCTACCTCAATAGCCTTTGAACAATCTTCAATAACTCCTCTTCCGGATGGTGTTCTTTGACCCTCGTTATTTGCAGAAGAAGATGTTGCATATTTTGCAGAACTATCCCATAGATGGATACCCAGAAGTCTCTTCATTAAAAGCCAATTCTTTTCATTCTTTTCTTTTGGAGGCAATCCAACTCCCCAATTATTTGATTTGTATGTGAAGTCTAACCTATTGAACCAATCATCAAAGTTATAAGAATCATGATCAAGAAATTTAGAGCGTAACATGTCATCACCTGCATCGAAAAATGGTATACCCTACGACAGTGCCACAATACTCATCGCCAAATGACTTATCCTACATCTTTCAACCAGTGGGACTTCCTTTGCAGTCTTCAACACAATAATGTCGAATAATGTTTCATTATCATGCGCAAAAACATAATTTATTGTTTCTTTTGGGCTCCCTGCATAACCAATAGGTACTCCATCATGCATTTGAATTTCTAATCCTTTTACCTCTAGTCCCTCATATCTAGTGAATACAAAGTCCCTTAAGTTATCGGCCAATCCAACATGAATCCAATCAGTTATTGATGCAAGATACATTGCCACATCATCCTCCTTGCCATGGTTGTGCTCGTTTGGCTGCAAAGATAAGCCCGTCATGAAACCTTGTTGAAGAGAAAGACCAAAAGGAGAACCACCAATCACTAAGTCATGTACGTAATCATTAAAACTCCCAATCCCTATTCCCATGAGATTTAATTGGGATCTGTTTTTCCCCTGTCCATTGTGTGCAACCTCACCAAAAACCCATCCTTCTCCATACATGTAAATCTTGGTACCATCTACACCAGTTTTCTCCTTTGACAACCTATCAAGTGAATTTCTTGCACTAACCATGGTATTTTTCATCAAATGTCCCATAAGATCAAACTGAAATCCATCAACTTTATACTTCATTTCCCAGAGAAAAAGATCATCAATTATCAATCGGTTTACCATGTAATGCTCACTGGCAGTGTTGTTCACACATGCACTGTTCTCCACAAGCCCATCTATATTTCTTCGCAGATAATAGCCAGGAACAACCTTTTCAAGGATAGAGTCCTTATCATTTGGTCCACTTGCATGCAAATGGTTGTAGACAACATCCATTATAACCCTTAGACCGATATTGTTTAGAGCCTGAACCATTTTCCTAAATTCCAATGTATGACATGAACCATTCGGATTTGTTGAATAACTCCCTTTTGGCACACCTCAAAGGACTGGATTATATCCCCAATTATAACCATCTTCATCTTGAATATTGACAATTTGAGCTTGTTGCTCCTCTGAATCTGAAGCTAGTGAAACCTCCTCTTGCAAAGGCTCCTTTGTTCATAAAAGATCAAGTATCATTGCAATATCATACTGGCGAGGACCAACAGTAGGGGCAAACTCGAGGAACACGCAACTATGACTCCTCTGCGTCGGACACCTTGAATCCGGCTTCAAACACCTGGCACAGGGTTTAAAGGCCACATTTTATATATTTTTGACTTTCTGTGGGAAATATCCCACATTCATGAGAAGAACTCAACTTTGGGCGTTTAAATGAGTTGTCGGTCTCTTGTTATTTCGATGAAGTGAGCCCAAGGCTTGGGCTTTGGGGCTTGGTGTTGGCGCTGTGCTGGCTAGTGTGTTTTTTGTTTGTTTTTGGAGTTGAATATTCGGGTGTTGGCCCTAGGCCACTATAAATTTTGCTAAAAATTTTATTAATTTTCATAAAACTCTGCATAAATGAAAAGGCCGAGGGGCCATTTTCTTTTGGTTAAATTCACCAAACATAGATTATAAATCCCACATTAGGCTAATAAACCCAATTTTACATTTACCCACAAGAATAACAATTTTTTCCTTTCAAACCAAATGCACCAAAACTTGCTTTAAAGTTCGCGCGCAAAAACTCATCTTATGCTGGGTGAGTGTCGAACCCTTTCTGCCGCCTTTGCCAAGCGTCATGCGCAAACACATATGCCTGAAATAGATACATATTAGTCAGAAAACTGATCCCCTATTATATAGGGTTCTAACAGTATCCAATTACTTAATTAGATGGTTAAATTTGAACATTGTTGTCACATTCCCTGAACATAACAATTGTCATTCCCTTTCTTGTGATTATTGTCCCCTTTGCAAGTATCATTGTTCATTCGAACATAACAGTTGGTGTTCCCTTTGTTTCGATTGTTGTTCCTTTTGCAGGTAGTGTCATTCATTCGAATGTATCAACTATCATTCGCTTTGTTGTGATTGTTGTTCCCTTTGCGAGTAGTGTCATTCATTCGAACATAACCGCTATCATTCCCTTTGTTGCAATTGTTGCTCCCTTTGTAGGTAGTGTCTTTCATTCAAACATAACAACTATCATTCCCTTTGTTGCGATTGTTGTTCCCTTTGTGGGTAGTGTCATTCATTCGAATGTAATAGCCGGTGTTCCCTTTGTTGTGATTGTTGTTCCCTTTGTGGGTAGTATCATTCATTCAAATGTAACAATTGTCGTTCCCTTTGTTGTGATTGTCATTCCTTTTTTCATGTAGTGTTGTTCATTCGAAAGAAACAGTTGTTGTTCCTTTTTTCTGGTTGTTCCTGTTGTTGTTCCTTTCCCTTGAAATTCACGATTTTTTTACCAACAACAAGTGTTGTTTTTATGACTACTCCTGATATGTTTGGATACGCCTTTGGGTATGAATTTCACTAACTAATTTTCAACAACATCATTTCTAATCATCATGATAAAGATTTTTCATTTTATTTTGAGGACCATCTAGCATACCTTATCACATTGTTTATGGATTGATGTTTCTAAATTTTCTTAATATTGTTCATAATCCTTAACCACCGTAATTTGTTTCTTTACCCTATATATATACATTTAATTGAATGAAAAAATTCCTTCAAATCATAATAAAGAGTCTAAGGAACATTTTTACTTGGAATTATTGCACTTCTTATGCCATCCCACACTCTTAAGGAGTAGATGATCCTCCCTTAATATATCCTAAAAGAAGGGGGGGGTGAATAATAATAAAATAAATAAATATAAAAAATAACCTTCTCCCAAAAAGTATATGGGTCTCATCATGATCCAACCTACCACTATCATAAGAGATTAACATAAGTGGCACTCCCACTATGGCTACCACACCAGGGCAATGGACTTTGGCATTTAGGGTCAAAGGACAAGAGGACTCATCATGAGTTGGCTTGTTCACTTTGTTATGATCTAGTGAGTGGCATTATTGTTATCTGACCACCAAACCAGGATAGTGGCATTTTTGGGAAAAGACTTTTCAAACTATTTATTGAGGATATTGGCTCATCTATGGGTTAAAAGGAAACCATGTCGAGGCTATAGACGTTTGTTGGAAGTAGTGGCTCTGCCTATGGTATGGAATTTTATCTTAAATACGCTAAGTTTTTATTGTACTCATAGACTTACTTCCTTAAAAAAGAGGCTATCATTCTAGTTATATTCAACACAAGGGTAAGTAACAAAATTATGACATGTGGTATATTTATAAAATGTGAACATATTAGTACTACTCAGAATATTTCCCCTTAACATATTGAATATTAGTATTTGAACTTGTACTTTCCACAAAAGGACTGGTTATCGTTCATGATTAACATTAAAATTCTTTGAAATTTATTAATGGTCGTTCCCCCAGCGGCGGCAGCGTAATAATTATCCCTCACATGAATGACTGTCATCATTACATTAACACATACTAATGGTCAAGTTATACCTTTTAATACATTGGGGGGTGGACATTCTGCACAATTATTAATAAGCCATAATGATTACAGATAATGGGAAAATTTGTATTTCTATATACCATTGTTTTTATGTAATTTTTACCATTTCTAGTAATTTTTTCTCACAGGCTGGTCTAACTAAGATTGTAGTTGGGAACGATAGTTGTGTTGACTTGTTTACAGAATATATGGGAGGCCGAAGAATTTTCTGCAAGCCCACATTGCTGCAAGTAACTAACCAAGCAAGCGAAATTCTACACTATCTAGGATGGACACAATACTTTAACAGACTGTAGGGATTTGATATAAATGTTGTGCTATCTTTCTTTCAGAATTTACAGGGGAGAGTTTCAGTAATTTGTGGCATACAAATACTAGTTACCGATTCCATTATAGCCGAGGTAATAGGCCTCACAAATGAAAGAACACAATGGACCGGAAAATACACAACACTTAAGGAAGTTGTGGAGTCCTTCGCAAAACCAGGGGAGGAATTCGACAAAAAGGGAAAAGGCCTCAACCTCGCTACTCTTAGAGAACCCTGGAGGGAGATAGCATGTGTAGTGTAGAGACATATCACATGTGAAGAATGATATGACATGGTGATAACTCGCAACCTCAAGATGCTAGCAGTATTAAAAAAATGGTCAGTGATAAATCTACCATTCTTTTTTAATACCATGCTACATGAAGTCATCGGAAGGACCCAAAAAGAAAAATACCTTGCTAATGTATTAGTCATCATGGGTTAGTAAAATTGATAGTAAATAGGGCCTTAAACCATACACAAATAACTTGGGGAGACTTAATTGAGCCCGATAGGCCCCTGCAAATTGAGCAACTTGAAGTCCACCATGAAATTCCTCCACAAGGAATTGAGGCAGCCCAGATAGAGGGAGATAATGCCCAAATTGAAATTCCAGTACCCCAACCTGAAATGGTAACATACCTTATTCATTTGACAGAAACTCATAGCATGCAACCAAGAACATCAAAGAAGAAAATATAAAGAACAATTTTTGTTCCTAAATCCTCCACTATAAAAAGAAGAAAGGATAAAGAGATAGCACAACCTGAAAGCACTCAGGAAAATGTACAAAAATAACAACCATCACATGAAAGTCATGTAGGACAACAGGATGACTTCTTTGAAAGTTATGAAGAAAATATGGCCCAAGTGCTGGGAAATTTAGGGATATAACTTACTGAAGATATAGACAAGTCTGGAGAACCCCAAGCTCCAACTTCTTCTCATTAAATCCCTGTCTTTGGTCTTCTTGATATGGAGATGCCATCTCCCAAGGGAGCATAATAGATAGAACCTCAGGTTGAGGTAAACAGTCCTTTAGAACAACCAGAGCACACAGGAAATATATGTAATCAATTACCAATTGATCAAGGTGGGGAAGACCTTGAAACTCCCCTTAGACAGAAAGAAATAGCTGAAAAATGCAATAATAGAATCAGGAAACTGGCACATGAAAACAAGACATTGAGGAAGAGGGTCAAGAAAATAAAAGTATTAAAACAAAAAGTTGGTAGATTGAAAGAGACAATTAGACAACTTAAGAAGCAATTGGAACAAGCCGACAAGTCCCATAATAAGAATAGATCTAAGAGGGCTAGAGTACAGGGAAGAAATCCACTTCCAAGAACGACAATTCAAACTAATTTTGTTGAAACACAAACAAAATTTCATGCTCCTTTGGAATCAGTTGAAATAGAAACTCGAAAAGGGGTTCTAGCAACAGTAGATACAATTGTTCAAACTGAAGAAGTATTGTGTTCCCCTAAATAGGATGCCACTATTAGAAGGTTGGAATCAGAACTGGAACAATCCCAACAAACCTTGACCCAATGTCGAATTGAAATGGTGACAGTGACAGAACATCAGAAAGTTCTCAGAGAACTCCGAGCCATGACAACAACTGAGAATGAAACCTTTGTTGAGCTCAGCAGAGCTAAATAAAAGGTGAAGAAGGTATAGGTCCAGCTTGATGGATATTTGGAGCAAATCAAATAAATTTGCTTTGTTTATTCTAATATATTAGCTTCCAGGGGCCCTGCTACTAATTATGCCTTATTTCTATTAGAACGTTATCTGTTTCTAAAAGTGAAATCTATTAGAGAAGCTACACCTTCTGCATTTACCATTATTTCTAATTGTATTTCATGCTTTAAAGAACAAGAGGATGGAGTACAATAATTTTTGTGTGAACTACATCTTCACAATTTCATCCTAGAAGAAAATAGAGAAGAGAACCCCAATCCATTCACTAGGGATATCCAGTTTCAGGCCTTCTTGTCTTTTTACCAAAAATCAAATTAGGTGTGCTAAAGCACATAAGGTCTTGATGAAGAGGGAAAATGAACTAGACCTATGGATCTATGGGAACCTCCTAAACCCTTTAATATCATTATGCAACATAGAGCAGTCATGAAGTGGGAGAAGGTTGTGGAATCTTTAGCTCTTATCCATAGACATGTTGTACATTAAGGGCTACACTATTTTGGAAATATTAAATAAGAATCCCTTTCTGTTGCCAAATAAAGATGGAATGTCTCTTCAAATGAAGTCAAAAATAGGGAACCATTTGGTTTCAGGAACTTTCAAGTAGTTGCTCTTAGGTTAGAGAGGTATGCCAAAATGATCATGGATGAAGGGCCTTCCTGGATTGGATGTAGGTATAGTCCTCCCATTATTTTGTATCCTCCAGAGGGTTATCATAGTGTTTATAAAAATCGTAAGAAAAGGGAAGATGCTTCTTTTGAATAGTTTAAAGGTAAGCATGGGTTCTGAAGACCTAGGGAAGAGACCTCTCCACCATTTGGTATCATTGCTTTGCATATAAACTCTCTTGTTGCATGAGGATATGAAAAAAGGTAAGTTTATGGGTATGTTGGGTTGAGAAAAAGGTATAAATAGTATCCTTGTTACCTTGGTTTGTGATGTATTCTTTGTTGACTTTTCTATTAATTTGAATTAATTAGGTGAGAAAATGGTTAAAAATATTTTAGGAAATAATAGTGAGTGATATTAGATATTTTCTTAACTTTGGTTTGAATTGTTTTCATTTTATGTAGAAATGGATAGTTGTTGTTAACTAAAGGTAATTAAGAAGATCATGAATATGCACAGGTCATTGAAGATCGAAGAAATCAGGCATACAACAATTCAAAGGAAGATTGATTTTTTATCTTGCAATCTTCATAAATAGTAAAAGAAATCTTGAGGATCTCTCAATCGTCGGGATATCTTAATTTACTCATCTCATTGTAATATATAAAGGATAGTGAATGATAGAGAGATACCAAAGAATTCAGATCTCTTAATTGTTGACACTATGTACAGTAATACCATTGTAAATGATTTATCAGTTATGGAATTAATGAAAGCTTCAAGCATTTTGATCATTTCTCTGTACTGAGTTTTTCATAGAAGTATCTTTTGAAGACCATGGGCCCATTCAATAGGAGATGTTGTCTCATCTGTAACCGTATCAATTCTAGTATAGTTCTATGATTTGAATTCCCTTTCAAACAATTAATATAGACTCGTTAATGTGTTGATTCTTTCATGAATTGGTTATTGTTGTGTCTGTTTCATCACTTGGGTGAAAAAAACAAGGGCACTTACAAGTCTAGTTGGGCCTGCTAGACAAGACAGAGGTTATTGCATGAGTTAGATAATCCAAGAACATGAAATAAACAAACAAATAAACTAAAAACAACTAGGGAAATAAAAATAAAATGCATAAGAAACTTTGAACCAAAATCAATCAACCAAATGACCAAGATTATGCGACCAATGGATAACTATATTAGTTGAAAAACAACATAGATAAAGGAGGACTTATGGATCCCGTCTTCCTCCTTGGGAGGGATATTGAGTCCCCTATTTGAGATCTCTTCTTACAATGATAAAAAAGAAAGAAAATGGTGAATAAATCCAAGCCTATTCCCTCAAGAGGTGAGTGGAATAGCTTATTGGAATGTTGTTAGAAAAATAGGACGGCAGAGAAATAAAATAAAACAAATGCAGAAACAAAACACAGAAGACACACAATACAAGAGAGACACAGATTTACGTGGTTCACCCAGTGTGGGCTACGTCCACTAGAGAAATTGCCAGGTCCTTCCTTTATTATTATCTAGCAAATGAAGGGATACAACCTATAGCAAAAACCGTTGTAACGTCCTCTTCTTTCTCTCAAAGTCTCCTCTCTCAGAATACAATATTCACCATCATCCATAGCCGCAATACATTTCCCTCATAAAAGAGGGTTTCCTTCTAGGGAAAAAAACCCTAACATAATCTCTACCATTAGATCTGCGACCTTATAATGAACGGTCCAGATTTACAATGAAATTACAATATACTTTTACAAGGCAATTTTTTCTTCGGAGGCTTCGCCCCTGAACCCCCGCTGGGGGCCCGCTTGCCCCCAGACCCCCCAGCCGGGGGGATAGCCCCCTCGGACCCCGTAGAGGGGGTACCCCCCTTATGTACTCCCCCACGTGGAAGAGTGTACATACTTCTGGGGTGTAAATACTTCATGGGGTATAAACACGGCTGAAAGCAAGGACCTCTGAATCAAGAAGATAATCAGGCTCCACAAC
>JZKD02S2178657.1:183144-199280 GCA_000966675.3 Picea glauca | reverse complement strand
ATGTTGCTTGATGACACAAGAAGAATTCTTTATAATTATTTAAAAGGTATAAAATTGTTTAAGCTTATAAACAATTGATTCACCCCCCCTCTCAGTTGTTTTAGTATTTCCAACAGAGTGTACAGATACAAAAATGGGTGCCCCAGTGAAAGATGGCTTGGCCTATTAGGGTGCAAGGTGTGTGGAGAAATGGTAGAGGGTGGGGGTCCCATTGGTGGGTTTCTGTATGAGGTAAATGAATGGAAGAAAATTTGTAGATGGGAAAATTGGTTGTGGATGAAATGGAGGGTTAATGATATTGCGGAGCTGCAGTCAAAATAGAACCATGATGAGAAAACCTGGGAGTCCATTGGGAAATCTAGAAAAATGATGAGAATGAGTATGTGGTTGATTCTCAGAAATGTGTAAGACTATCGGGACTCCCATTCCTAGGGGGTGAAATTAGCATGAGTTTCAAAGTGCCAAGGAAGACTATGAATGGGAAACTCATGTGGGGTAGAGTGCTAATGGGTGATAGTACCAAAATGCAGTGGAGGTGACAGTACTGCAGAGTTGGGTTTAGGGACCCTAAAGGCATATGTCAGAGGGTGTGACTGGGAGATGCAATTGATATTCAAAGGGAATGATTACATGCTAGTGTTGATCATATACCTGAAAGGTGTTGCGTTGGTTTGTGATGACCAAGTAACTGCACACATTAAAACAAAATACCCAACATGAACAATATCTAAAGATAAACAAAATATAATAGTTATTTGGTAATTTTTAACATGATCATGCATACCTAGACATGATGTGAGAAAAATTTTCCCTCGTGGCCATGTGAATATGGTGACACGGGGAATGTGACTTTGTAGGTGACGAGACCTGATCCCGTGGTTGAAGGAAGATCAGAAAATAGAGACTCTCAGCTCCTGTAACTGAGTGTGAAAGTTTGGAAAAGGGGACTATATATGGCTGTGATCGCGAAATTTGTTGCAAACATGAATAGTGCTCTATTTTTTGTTAATGGTGATGGGTTTGGAGACCCATGAAGCATACGCAATGGGGTATATGAACCTGACAGTGCGTAACTTACCAATTTTGGCTTTGATAGCCGCGGATTTGGATGGGTAAAGTGGGTGTTTCTTTTGACGTACTGGAGCAACATCGAGTCGTGTGTCGATGTGATCTTTGACAATAGAAGGATCGAGGCCAGGCATCTCCATATATGACCAGGAAAAAATATCCTAGTATTCCTGAAAGAGAGCTTTGTAAGCTTTGATTTCCTCAAGGGAGCATGAGGCACCAATGGTGATTTCCTCTATGATTCTTGGTTTGATGGAAATGTCTATTTTGATAGTGGGGAAAATGTTGGCCATGTTTCCTTCTTCAAAAGCATCGGGGGAAGGGATAAGGTTATTGAACCAATCTATATGCCTGGATGGAACAAAATCCTTGGTTTTGATTGCACATATGGAGGCTTGGCTAGGAGGGTCAAAGGCTTCCTGTGAGAGAAAAAGCGCTCTGTGAGGGAGCGCATTCCATGGGAAATTGGGGGTAGTATCTGGAACAGTATCTGGAAGCGTCTGGAATAGTATCTGGAGAAGTTGTAGAGGGAATCACTTGCATCATATGAGATGAGGTGGTCGAAGGATTTTGAATAAGGGTTAGCTAACTACACCTATAATGAATGATAAAATGACACTAGTAGGTGAAATGAGCAAGTGAGTCACAAAGAGAGTAAGGGAATCTCATCCCTTCAGGGACTAAGGTCGAGAAATAATAGATGTCAGTGACATGGGTACCCGAAGGTGGTGATGGAGAGGGATCTTGCTTAAAGGTTTGTTGCACTATCATCAACACCTGTCGAAACTGAGGTAGCACGAGGCAATGATGAGTGTAGTGGCCATACTATGAACATATGGCACGCACAAATTTGGTTCACAGTCCTTTACTTTTTATTATGGGAGACGTTTTGGTAGTACTAGATGTGCCTTGTGGAGCAATTAGTGATGGGGTTTCTCGAGGGAGTTGGATCAGATTGCATAACTTAGGGAGAGAGGGACATCGATTAGTTGGGTGTCCCTCTCTCTCACAGAGTGTGCAAGGAGATTGAACTCAGGGAGGAAGTGGAGCGTTGGGCTCTTTCTTCTTATGTCTGCCCCTAGCCATAGTGGTGGTGTTGGTGATTGGGGGTGAGGGTGGTGTGTCTGCGGTTAGTACTGGAATCTATATTGGGATTCCCTCTGATTAGGGAGGGAGGGATGGTTGAGGAACCATCACAGGTGGGTTTAGATACCATACTGGAATGGCAAGCACCATGTTGGGAAGGGTAAGTGCTGCAGCTACCTAAAAATCTTGTACTCCCAGTGGGGGGTAGAAGAAGGGAATCTGAGTGATGGCATGAGGAATTGTTTCCCAAACTGGGATTTTCCCTTGGGGAAGGGTGAAATCCAGGATATGGGGTGTCATAGGGTTCTCTGGTAATTCCCTAAGTATAATTTATTCAACTGGTGGGACATTGAGGGGTGGAGAAGCCTCAGTGGGAGGAATGGTATCTCTAGTTTCAGTTCCATTATAAGATATGGCACACACTTGTACTGAGGGGTGTATGAGCAGTGGTACTCCATGGCATGCCCCCAGCAAGGATGGGCCTTTGAAAATTCTAGGGCCCGTATCCATGAGTGGATATGCGTCAGAACTAGTGCGAACAAGAGGTAAGATGTTATCGATGTTGGAGGAGTGGTTAGGCTCGTAATGTGAAACTTGGTCGATGGTGATGATCTTCCCGTTGTGGGGGAATTTCATCATTCGAAACATAGAAGAGGCCACAACCTTCATAAATAAGAATGTGTAAACGAGTGGGGTGTCGATAACCTTGATATCAATAAGGATGATTTTTCCCCCGAGTTCAACGGGGACATTTTGAAAGAGCCCTTGAGGAGAAGATGATCGACCATCATAAGCTCTTAAAGTGATGGTGGATGGTATTAGCTCAAGGGAGACAAGTTTCTACCATACAATTTTGGACATGATGTGGATGCACCTTCATCTGTGATGCATCAATGAATCATGATGTTTTGAATCTTGACTGGTATATGGAAACCTACCAAAGTGGGGAGATGAGGTTCCCCACAATCTAGATTAAATGTGATGAGTCTAGCATCAGCTGGGTCGACTGCTCCCAAGGTGGAAAGCAAGTATTTTCGTTGAGTTAGGTAGGTTTGGAGGACCTCCAATACCGACATGGCTACAAGGGACTGTGCTAATTCATTAGCTAGACTATAATTATATGTCTTCCTAGCCTAAGGGTTGTTGGCATTCCATCATAATGGAATGTGAGGAATACAAATGGGGGGTTCAGTGTTAGGGCATGGAATCATCAAGGGTTGTCCAGCTGTAGTTGCATCTTCTTTCGAAGTGGTGGGAGTAGATTCAGAGGGAGCATTGTATTGAGAACCATGCATTTGCAGAATAATTTTTTCTTCGCTAGTGAGCAGGATATTGTGATCCAATGGGTTTCCAGCATTTTGATATTGTCCCATTTGTGGTGGGGCAAGGTGCACCTCCTATTGGGTATTCATCACACCTTGGTGTGGAATAGAGTTTTGCAACATATATGGGGGTGGTTGTTGCAAATATTGTTGCGGGTCCTACTGAGGGGCAAGCGACATTGGTGAACATGGCACATTCATGGAATATTTCATCTATTTGAAGTTGGCAATTTGGGGGAAATGGTGAGAATAATGAACATGCTCACCATAAAGAGTGCAAGGGAATTTTTTCTGGAGCTCGTTATTGATTTTCCTCCCTTAGAGTTTGTTTTTATTGTCCCCTTGGGGGTTCTGGTTACCCTGATTCTGGTTGCCCTCAGTAGGTTGGTTTTGTTGGGGGTTATTTCCCCCTAGTCTCGAGCTATTATTGTTTCGGTTTTTTCCTTTATTTTTGGCATTATTCGGCTGATGGGTTGGATTTTTCGTATTCAATTGTTCAAAATTTTGAAATTTTTGAATGGGAGAGGGCTGAACAAAGTTAACAATGGAATGTGTTTTTCCTTGTGAAGGAGAAATCGGCTATCGAGGACCAGGAAATGGAAAATACAGATTGTTTTGTGGCAGCCATCCATAGGGTGCATAGGAAGGCGTAGTGCTTTCACTAGTTCCCGGGTTATAAATTGAGGTAGAGGGGGTACCTGAACTTGGTTGAGAAGTCAGTTGCATGATGGGTTACTGCAACAGTCCTCTCATGGTTGGAGGGAGAGAAACATGATATGACTATTGGTAAAGGGGAGGAGGGTAATAAGATGACCCTCCATATATCGATGGATATTGGGGTGTACCATGCATAGGTGGTGGTTGGATGTATAGATTGTGGTGTGTTGTGGTACCAATCAATCCATCCACCGCATGAGACATACCAGGTTTGTCCTGGCCAAATGTTATGGGTCTTGGTGCATCACGTGTTAATGTTTATAAGTAACCCAACTAAGCGTAAATGAGGTCGTATTGTTGAGCCTTGTTGATTCATTCCTTTCAGTTTGGGGGAATGTGGATGCCACATCTTTGGAAAGAATAGAGATGAATTATTGAGAAACCATCTGAGACGTTGTTTTTTGGTGGTTTCCTATTTGCATAAACTACGTCGTTGACACCATTCATGAATTTGATGAGCAATATGCGTAGCTAAGGTTTGTTTTTAGTCAGAGAGTAGTTCTAGACCAGTGCCATGGTGAACTAGTAGTTGGAAGAAGGCCAAAAATGAATCTCCCAAGGATTCAAAAGTCACATGGGACCCTGATTTTTCATCCACATACCATTTGTCTAATGGAACAATGAGTGTGCATTGAAATAATCTTAAGAGGATAGAATCATCCATGATGTTGTTTGAAGAGCACCATAAGTGGAAGGTCATGACATGGTTGGTGGGATCTTCCCCCGATTTTCCTTCAAATTTGAGAATGTCTGAAGGTAGTTTTTTAGGTATATTGGGCCATGTGGGATCATGCAATCTTGGGTCATTTGTGATTTTACTCAAATTAGGGATGTTAAAGGACACCAAATAAGGCATGGGGGGTGGCGGTGGAGTATTAGTTCTAGCCATGGTGTGAGCAGGTAGTGGCGCTGACCCTTGAGTGGGGTTTTGTGGGGTTGTACTTCTGCCTTGAGAAGAAGTTTACCCCCCACCTCCTTGTGAAGGAGAGCCAGTAGATGGTTGGCCTTACGAATTGGACCCAAGTAAAGTGGAACCAAGAAAATTTGATGTCAAAATAGTATCACTCACAGGGGTGTGAGATGGTTGAGTAGGTGAGTTGGCAAGACTAGGAACTCCTCCTAGAATAGGGGGGATATTTTGCAAGCGTTTGGAATGACAGGGATTCTGTGGGCCCCCTATGATGTCCGACTAGAAAAGTAAATGTGTGAAAATGGTGATGAGAGCAATAAATGAACAAGAAACTTGTATGATTTGGACCTTCACAATATACCCCGCAATCGCATCTAATCAAATGACCATCATACATAAATCAACTGTAAATAAGAATACATGTGGGTAGGTGGATTTTTTTCACATGGGAGAACAAATAAATCAAATGCTTGTGTCCTAAAAAAAACATGATTTTCTTCCTCTCAAAGAGCACTGGACCTTCCAATACCACTCAACAGTGGGGTCTGAATCCACTGGAAGAGGAACTAGTGAAGGATGAAACAATCATTTATAATTATGGGTAGAGGGTGCATATCCTACAAGAGCTGGTGATATTTCCCAATAGACACACAAAATATGATCAAGGTGCAATTGCATCCCACAATTTCCACCTGGGTAGATGTCTGCAATTTGGTCACTAGGTACCTCATTCAAACAGTGGCATTTAGGTTTCTGTCCTCAGAAATGGGTCACAGGATGGATCCCTTCCAAGAGTTGGGTGATTCAAGGGGGGATGCAAAGAACAACTATTCATCAGCCTTTGACCCTTCACGGGTATCTCCCTACCTTATGGTGTTAGGAACACTTGGCTTGGAGGATTTAAAAGTTCCCTATTTTTCAACTTGTTTGAAGATGTGAGAACTAGATAACGGGGGGCTATTTAGATTCCTACCCTCAAGATCCTACCTAGACTAAAAAAAATATTTTAGCACCTCCTGTTGATGAAAACTTAGTGAGTTTTCAAAAAAAAATTAGATGTGGTTGGTTGAGATATTAGGGGTGTGAAATGACGCAACACCCCTACCTCGGTAGGGTATGCTTGACCTCTCGGTCTTTATATCTTCCTAATTCCCTGAGCCAGAATAGCTCCTTGGTCCCCTCTAGAACCTTCACAGTTATGACCACAAGTCCTCTTAGTATTTATGCCCATGTGAAAAAGCACTAGGCACAAACATCCACTCTACGTGACCACCGGCATGACCACAAACTTAACCCCAAAGGGCTTGTTGTGTTTCGCAATATCGAGACTCCCGTTGCAATACTCCCTGACTTATCTGATTCTTGAAAACTTGAAAAGTGTTAACGGTCCACTAGCTCCTCCCTTAACTTCTCTTGATGTGACCCTCAGCTGTGACCTGGGGCCTAGTATTTCGATGCCTCACGAATTCATGTATCGAGGTTTTGCAATGCAACTTTATCCCTTTGCCCGATAGACTAAATCATAATATTCCTTTTCTACCAATCAACAGTCACAAACCTTTGATGATCTGATAGTCCAAATTCCGTCGGGGTTTCACAACTCGCAAATCCTCGAGTTGTAAACTCCTCCACACTTCTTACTTCCGAAAATCCGAAATCTAAAGTATCTGATCGATGACTCTCGACCAAATCAGATCTAATATCTTATAACTCTCCTGATATTGTGAGTGATTAAGGACACTCAGCCTTAAATTCTCTACAGATCTACTAGATCCAACGGCTCACGAAATTGAGGTGATTATCCCTCCGAGAATTTCAACCATATGTTCAAACTTTCAATGACTTCTATCCAAATAACTCGACATCTTTTCCTCCTAAACTTACTTCTGTGAGGTGACTCCAGACCTCATCCTTCCTTTGAACTCTTCAAATTCTCTACCCCTCCTGAGCTTATAATTTGCTGCAAACTCAAAGATTTCTAAGGAATTCTTTGAAGCACTCCTTGCAGCCTCCACAATAATCACTGATTATCTGATGTCTCCTAACTATGCACACTCCTTGCGAAAAAAGTCCTTCAACCATTCACTTAGGTTGGAAATTCTAAGACCTGACCTGGCTTGTGCACACTTTGCATGGCTCTGTGCTATTCTCACACTTGTGTTGGTATAAGAACAATGATATCCCTCCTGAGATTACCTGGCATAAAACTTAGAATCTCCTCAACGCACTCTTTGCAGTCTTTCACTACACTCCTTGCAGGAATTCTCAGGAAGAGAAACAATTTAAACTTACACTCTCCCTCTCACAAACTTCATACATTCAACATGAAATCATAGATACATAGACAACATTGAAACAAATGCAAACAGAGTATATAAGCAGTCTGTAAACATACCATTCTATAGATGCAAATAGTGACCATGATACACCATGAAATTGGATCAAAGATTTCTTATATTAATTCAAGTGCTTCTATACATGGATTCAATAGAAACAACTATCTACTTATACAACTTCTACAATACATGTTCTTCTCTGCTCTCCTATGCTCTCTTGATCTCCTATCTTACTTACTCTTACCATGAGAATAATACAATACAATACATGCGAGGGAGATTTCTTAAGTTTTCCCTCCTATAACCTCAAGATATCTAATCAAATTAAAGTATATATCTACTTTACATTCATTACATTAAATGCCTACTACCGAAAGATGAGAGATAACGCTCAAGATCTGTGTTACAATCTCCAAACCATAAAACCAAAAATATCTTTTACAGATATTACATTAACTTTTCATCCCTTCAAATTCAAAACGTCTTCAAAATGCATGTTGGTGCATATCCAGTTGTCTCACACTTGCACTTCCTTGTGATACTCTAGCATCATACTCCTCTGCCTAAAAAATTCATGAGCTCATGCATTATCTGTCCATGTTTCTAGATATTTTCTTCACTTTCCCAACTGGCATCCTCAATCGAGTGTCGTTTCCACTTTACCAGATACTCAAAATACGTCTTTCTCCGGGTCATCTTGCTAACTCTTTGATCAATGATATTTTCCATATGTGGAATTTCAGCTACACGCATCTGATTAACCCACTGAAATTCCTTTTGAGTCTCTTATGCTCTTACTTCATCTTCTCTGTAAGGATACATATCTGCTACGTTTAATATGGGTGATATGCCCACATCATTGGGAAATTCTATCTCATAAGCATTTGCCACAAATTTTCTCAGAATCTTACACACCCCTATATTTTTCATCTTCAGCTTATTATATATTCCCCTTGGGAATGTTTCCTTCTTAGGTGCGCTAAAACCAAATCTCCTACTTCGAACTGAAGATCTCTCCTGTGTTGATATGCTCTACGCTTATATTCCTGGTTGGAATTCTGCAACTGCTCTTTAATCCTATTGTGAATATCTAACATCTCTGCTACAAAATCTTCTGCTCTAGCACTCCTGAACTCGCTCTACTCTAAGTCTCTCAACACAAATACTCCCCTTGGCTGCATTCCATACATTATCTAGAATGGGCTTTGTATTGTGCTCTAGTTAGGTAATTCATTGTATGCAAATTCCACTTGCGGTAGAATATGATCCCACTGACTATGATGTTTAGCTACTAAACTCCTCAATAAGTCTCCCAAACTTCGATTTACTACCTCAATCTGTCCATCCATGTGACTGTGATATTCTGAGCTAAAAGATAAATTTGTCCCCATATTCTTCCATAGTGTCCTCCATAAATTGCCAACAAATTTGGTATCCCTATTTGAAACAATACTCTTGGGTAAACCATGAAGTTGAACAACTTCTTTGAAAAATAGATTTGCAATGTGTGTTGCATCACTGGTTTTATGACATGGAATGAAATGTGACATTTTTGATAATCTGTCGACTACCATGAATATGGAATCACAACTTCTCTGTGTCCTTGGAATTCCTAACACACAATCCATGCTTATTGTGTCCCATGGCCTCTCTGGTACTGGCAATGGTTGATACAACCCTGTATCCTGTCTTTTCCCTTTTGCGTGCTAGCAAATTCTACATCTTTTGACAAATTTCTTGACATTTTTCCTCATCCCAGGAGAATAATACAAAATGTTCAGTTTCCCAAATGTTTTTCATGGCTGAAATGTCCAGCCAATCCCCCACTATTCTTTTCCTTTAAAAGGTTTTCTCTCATAGAAATCATCGGGATACACAACTGATTTCCTTTGAATAACAGTCTATCCTGAATTAAATATTCAATCCATTATCTTATATCTCTTAGAACATGATTCTCACAGGCTTCATAAGTGTCCTTGAAGTCTAAATCATCTCTATACATATCCTTAAGGCTATCAAAACCTAAGGTCTTCACATGAAACTCCTGCAGAATCAAACATTTCCTGCTTAACGCATCAACAACCTTGATAGCAATTCCAGAAATGTGCTTTATAACAAAAGTAAATTTTTTCATAAATTCAACCCATTTTGCATGTTTCTAGTTCAATTTCTCTCGTTTTGTTATAAACTGTAAGGTATGGTTGTCGCTATACAAAATGAACTCTTTTGGAACCAAGTAGTGCCTCCATTTATTCAGTGCTTGTATGATTTCATAAAACTCTTTATCATACGTGGAATAATTTCTCTTGGCATCATTCATCTTCTCACTGAAGTATGCAACTGGTCTATTATCTTGACTTAATACTACTCCAATCGTGAATCCACTTGCATCATATTTGACTTGAAATTTTTTACTGAAATCTGGAAAAACCAGAACTGGTTGTCCAGTTATCTTCTCCTTTAACAACTTGAAACTTTTCTCTGCTTTCTCTGTCCAATGAAAAGATTTATGTCTTTTCTTGACTGTGTCCATCATTGATGCACTAATCCCACTAAAATGTTTGATGAACTTCCTGTAAAAACTGGCTAGTCCATGGAATCTTCTGACTTCAAAGATATTCCTTGGCGATGACCATTCTTTGATCGATTTTACCTTCTCCAGATCCATCTTCAACTCATTTAAGATATTACAAAACCCAAATAAATGAGCTCTTTCTTCATGAAAGATGGCTTCTTCAAATTTATCAGCAAATTCTCTTGTTGCAACCTCCTCATCACTAGAGTTAAATGTCTCAAATGTTCTTCCTCAGTCTTATTGAAGATCAGTATATCATCAAGATACACAATTACAAACTTTCCAATGAAATCCTACAAGACTTCATTCATCAATCTCATAAAATTACTTGGCGCATTTGTCAAGCCAAATGACATGACAAGCCATTCATATAGTCCTTCATTCATATTGAATGTTGTCTTCCATTCATCACCTTCCCTCATTTGAATCTGATGATATCCACTCTTCAAATAATTTTTTGAAAAAAACTTTTCCCCACTCAAGCAATCCATCAAGTCATCCATCCTAGGTAAAGGAAATATATACCTGATGGTGATTTTGTTTATAGCCCTTGAATATGTACACATCCTCCATATACCATATTTCTTCAGACTTATCACTATTGGTACAACGCATGGACTCAAGCTTTCTCTAACCAATCCTTTGTCCATCAAATCCTGGACTTGCTTCTTAACCTCTTCATTCTCCTGCGGCTTCAGTCTATACAATGCTTTGTTTGGTAAACTCACTCATGGTATAAGGTCAATCTGATGGATTATACTTCTGATGGGTGGCAATGAACAAGGAAAATCATCCACCACTATATTAATGAAATTCTTCAACAGTTCTTGAATTTCCTTAGGTATATCATCTATCGAGGTACTAGTCAAGATGACTCTAGGTTTTCTTACCACATCAAACTACATTTCTTGATCTTTCTTGACTTCCTCCAGAAGTTTCCTCCCACTCATGAGAAGTATAGTATTGCTTGCTTCTAGTTTAGTCTTATTGTCTTCAATTGGCAACAACATATGCGTCCTACCATTCTTCTCCAAGGTGTATGTGTTATTTCTTCTGTCATGGAAAACATTTATGTCATATTTCCACAGTCTCCCCAACAAAATGACAGACATCCATGGGAATGACATCACATAATATCCCATATTTATATCCCCCTATCTTAAATTCAACTAAACATTGTTTAGTGATTGTTACCTTATGTCCTTTTTGCAACCATGAAACCTTATATGGGCATGTTATAACCCTAATTTGCACCAGACATGCTTACTTGGCATCAGGCCATCTCAGATTCCTTTTTTTCCAAAGCACTGCTTAACAACTCTTCTTAAAAACACTTTTTATAAAGGCCCATGTGCCCTACTCTATTACTGCATGCATGTACATGCTAGCTGGCCCAAAACAACCTGCGTGTACCTACAAAAGCATGAAAAAAGGAAAGTTGTCAATGGAACACACATATTTGGGTGATTTAACTGAACCTTCTGGCCATGCATGGTCGAGGGTTCATCCAAATACCTAGCTTCTTCTAGCCTATAAAAGAAGGGTTAGGGGTCCCATTTGGAAGAGGAAAATCATAGTAAAGAAACTATACCTGATTGTGCATTCCCTTTGTTCCAACCCTTTAGCCATCCTTGTGAAAAGAGAAAGATAGATTAAAGAAGTTGGAGGACAGTTGAAGAAGAGCCCAGGACCAGGTTCATGGAGCAGCAGTCGGCTTCATCATTGTAAGTTGATTTGTTAAATTTAATAATAAAGAAACACTTTTCCCATCCCACCATATGAGGTTTTCATGGTTTATTGCATCCTTATTTATTGAATCTCTAACCCATTAATCTATATATCAAATTCATGTGGAGTTTGTTGTTTGTTTTGTGTGAATGCAGGTCAGCCTTGGGAGGAGAGATGCAATCAAAAAGTGATCAAGCATGAGGAAGGATATACATCAAAGGCCCGAAATAAGGTATGCTCACTTGATCTTCTTAACTATATAATAGCTTAATAATAATGGGGATTAGGTTTGGGACGACGATAGAAAGTAGAAATCTTTAGGTCTTTCCTGCATTCATAATTAAACCATAAGTGCTAGTCCGTAGAGGGGTTTCCCACTCACAACAGGGCATGGATGTGCAACGTTCTCCAAATCCAGCTTCTCCGCCATTTTTGTGGCTACTAGATTATCTGTGCTTCCACTATCCACAATTACCTTACATACCCTATCCTTGGTCTTGCAAGTAGTTCTAAACAAACTATTCCTCTTGACTGGATTCTCCACTTCCTTCTTTGGTTTCAAAATAATTTTCCTCATCATTAAGGATATTCTGCCTCAACATTTCACCTTTGCGCTTCTGAAATGTGAGCTTCTCCTCCATCTATTTTTCTATCAGTACATTCAAAAGATTTGTGTCTGATATTTCCACATACAAAAAACTTTATTTCACCTCCTCTACCTATTCCTCTTCCTCTTACTCGTGGAAAAGTATTCCTATTGGCATATTGTATTCCTTGTGAACTTCCTCCCCCTTTCTGGGTGGTTATGAAGTTTTTTTTCTTCCTCTTTGGGATTTTGTACTCTATCTTGGGCAACTGCTTTGCCTCTGCTCTAAATTATACCTCTGCCCCTTTGACCTTTCTTTCGGGTCAATTTCTCTTCTGCTTTCAGAGCAATCTGATAAGCATATTCTAAATTCTTGATTGTCACCATGCTCATCTCCTCCTGAATGTCATATCTCAGGCCATTCATATATCTGGTGACCTTTTCATCATCACTCTCATGATGACCATCTCTAATGTTTATCCTGTAAATCTCCTCAGTGTATTCCTTCACTGTCATACCTTTCTGTCTCAAATTCTGCATTCTTCGGAACAGATTAATTTGGTAATCTCTGGGTATGAATTTGGATTTCATCTCGGCAACCATCTTATCCCAAATTTTGATTCTTTGTTTTCATTTGAAACTCTTGTTAGACTTTTTTTCATCCCACCACAGTGTTACATGCCCTTTCAATCTAGTGATAGCATGTTTTACTTTCCTATCTTGTTCGATATCCTCATAGTTGAAGTATTTATCCAAAGCTCTAAACCAATCTAGCATATCCTCAACGGCTAACTTGCCTTGATACATCAGGATGTCCATATATTATCTGGCACCTATCCTTGAAACAGCTTTGAATATATTTTCCTCTGCAGTATCTTTGGCTACAACATCTTCTTCAGCTTCAGCTTTGTTTTTGCCTTCAGCCTCACTAACATCTTCAGTATCAGGTGTTTGTCTCTGTGTTGTCTCCATAGTATCCAATCGAGCATGAAGTTCTCTCATATCCCTTTCCATAGCTAGATTAGGCATAGATCTCTCTTGACTTCTTCTTATCGGCATTGTTTCAATCTGTCCACGTAAAATTCAAATCACAACTGTCCTTTATCTTTCCTCTACAGAAAACAAAAGTTGTTAGTTGGGCTATGATACCACCTGACGCAGCACCCCTACCTCAACAGGGTTTGCTTGACCTCCCGGTCTTTGGATCTTCCTAATTCCCCGATCCGAGGTAGCTCCTTGGTCCCCTCTAAAACCTTCACAATTATGACCATCACTCCTCTTAGAAGTTACACCCGCACGAATAAGCACTAGGCACAAACCTCCACTCCACGTGACCACCGGTGTGACCAAAACCTTAACCCCAAAGGGTACGTCATGTTTCATGATATTGGGACTCCCATTGGAATATTCCTTGACTTCTCTAACTCCTGAAAACATGAAAAGCGTTAACGGTCCACTAGCTCCTCCCTTGACTTCTCTTGATGTGAACCTCGATTGTGACCTGGGGCCCAGTCTTTTGGTGCATCAAGATTTCACGTATTGAGGGTTTGTAATGAAACTTTCTCCCTTCGCCTGATAGCTGAAATCATGATATTCTTTTGCTACTGATCAATGGTCCCAAAATTTTGATGATCTGATGGTCGAGATTCCATTGGGATTTCGCAACTCACGAATACTCAAGTTGTAAACTCCTCCACACTTCTGACTTCTGAAAATCTAAAATCTGAAGTATCCAATCGACGACTCTCGCCTAATCGAATCTAATGGATACTACCTCTCCTAATATTGTGAGTGGTGAAGGACACTCATCCTTAACTTCTCCGCAGATCTACATCCGAGAATTTCAACCATCTATTCAAACTTTCAATGACTTTTAGCCAAAGAACTCAACATATTTTCTTCTTGAACTTAGCTTCTGCGATGTAACTCTAGACCTCGTCCTTCCTTCAAACTCTTTGAAGTATCTACCCCTCCTGAGCTTATACTTTGTTTCAAACTCAAATATTTCTAAGAAATTCTTACACGCACTCCTTGCGGCCTCCACGATAATCACTGATTATTTGATGTCTCCTAACTCTACTCACTCCTTGTGACAAAATTTCTTCAACCATTCACTTAGGTTGGAAAGTATAAGACTTGACCTGGCCTATGCACACCTTGCATGGCTCTGTGCTATACTCACACTTTTGGTGGTATAAGAACAATGGTATCCCTCCTAAGCTTTTCTAAGATAAAACGTAGAATCTCGTCAACACACTCTTTGCAGACTTTCACTACACTCCTTGCAGGAATTATCAGGAAGAGAAACAATTGAAACTTACACTCTCCCTCTCCAGACTTCATACATTCAACATGAAATCACAGATACACACACAACATTGAAACAAATGCAAACAGAGTATATAAGAATATTGTAAACATACCATTCAATAGATGCAAATAGTGACCATGATACACCATGAAATTGGATCAAATCTTTCTTATATTAATTCAAGTGCTTCTGCACATGGATTCAATAGAAACATCTATCTTCTTATACAACTTCTACAATCTTTGTTCTTCTCTTCTCTTGTATGCTCTCTTTCTCTCCTATATTACTTACTCTTACAATGAGAATAATACAATACAATACATATGAGGGAGATTTCTCAAGTTTTCCCTCCTAAAACCTCAAGCTATCTAATCGAATTAAATTCTATATCTACTTTACATTCTTTACCTTAAATGCCTACTACCGATAGATGAGATCTAACACTCAATATCTATGTTACAATATCTAAACCATAAAATAAAAAATATGTTTTACAAATATTACATTAATGTTTTATCCCTTCAAATTCAAAACGTCTTCAAAATCGCGTTGGTGCATATCCAGTTGTCTCCCACTTGCTCTTTCTTGCGATGCTACTGCATCATGAACCAATCTTGTTTCAATTTAGTGGGTGTGGATACTTTCTTCAAGAAATAGTGGGACATTTCAGAATTCCTTTGGAGAAAACCTACTTCAACCTCCACAATTCAAGATGAAATTATGTGAGTGAGGAGTGACTTTGTGTGTGATCAAGTGATAAAATGTGCCAAATTTTTAATAAGTTAGGTGTAAATTTGCAACATGTGGACATCTTGTGGTCCATATAAATCTTGATTACCTATCTTACTAGATGTCATTGCTACAACCTTACGAAAATTTAAAAGCCCTAAAAAACTAGCATGTGGACATATGGGTCCTCACCAATCATTTAAACTCCCTAATGTTGTTTACTCTGAGAAAGGTTTGAAAATCTATCCTATATTGCAAACATGTGGGCATGTATGGGCCCGTTACTTTGATATTTAAACTCTCCTAGTGGTGTAAACTAAGAAAATAGTTTTTTAAGAAACTAACCTAGATTTGCAACATGTGGGCATGTATGGGCCCTTACAAACTTAAGATGGCTTTCAAAAGAAACTAAGAGGAATCCTAGGGGGGATTTGTCCTCTCCTAAAGATTTTGTTAAGGGAGATGAAATGTCCCCTTAATCACCTTTGTTATTCTCAAGATCGCTCTATGGTGCGAGAGAAGATCATACTCAATGATTAAAGTTTGATTTATGGTCCCAATGCAAGTGTTTTTATATGTGATAGTAAATGTAAGGTAGCTAGAGAGGTAGTGGGGGGGGGGCTAGAGGGCCCATAGGGATAATAGTGGAGGTAATTCAATGTAAGGGGGACTAGGTCCACTATATTATTAAATAAGGCCCACTATGGTAGTTAGATATAATAAATGTAAGAGGACTTCTTAGAAGGTTCTACTTCTAGAAGATTCCTC